>WUAT03156471.1:0-12152 GCA_010015005.3 Ulmus americana | reverse complement strand
ATTGGCTTATGCCACCTAGACTCAACACAACATATATATATATATATATGTTGTGTTGTATATATATATCATCACCCATTACATCTTCTTCTTCGTTTCATCCTTCACGTCGCGCAGACCATCACGACGCCATCCACTCTGACCAGCTGACTACCTCACGCCACCGTGCCCGCTTGGAGCTGATGTCGACCCAGCCTCTCCAACAGCCGCATGGGCTGGGCACCTTGCTGCCGCTGTGTCGGTTGTTCATGGGCAGAAGAGTGCCGAGCCATGCAAGGCTTGGCTGGCGGTTTCAGATGCCACTCCTCCCCTCCGACACCACCCTTCTCACCTACTCGTAGTCGCGATCACGATGGTGTACTTCCCGGCTTGTGGGTGTTCCCAAAACTCAACCCACCATTAAAGCTCACTTTCTCTTTCTAACCTTCCTCTCTCTTTCTATCCCATCTTTAGCCTAGCAGTGTAAGAAAACAGAGGATTGAATAGGCTTACCGAGTTGAGCATATCGACTTGCTCTATTGTATGTCGCCGTTGCAAAACTAATTTCCACCGCCCCGGTTTTCCTTCACCGTCACTACCCCTGCCTCTTCATTTCCTCTCTATTTCGTTTCACTCTCTCTCTAACTCTAGAAGCTTGTCTTTTTTTTCTTCAGTCGATTTCATGTCTTCAAAACGCACTCACCACCGACTTCATTTTTTTTAATCCACCGACTTCGATTTCATTGAACACACACACGCACATATATATATTACAACTCTATCATATATGCATATATACATATGTCTTCTCTATTTTTATTTTATTTATTTATTTATTAACTTTTTTTCTTAAAAACAAATAAATAAATAAGAGCTGTGAATGGAAATGGGTCCAAACCCAATTTATGGAAACTAAATATTTTGGCCCAAACTAAATCTAAATGGGTTTTAAGCCAATCTATTATTTATATTAACATTATCACTTTTCTAAAAGTAATATCAATTAATTTAATTTAAATCAAATTAATTCGATCATTTATTAATAGAATCAATCCTTTAAAAATATTCATGTAATTGCTATTAAATTTAAAGCAATTTAAATCAATAAATTTAATTTAATTAATCCCATTTTATTTTCATCTTTTAGTAGCAATTTCTATTTAATTAAATCTTTATCTTTTAGTAGCAATTTCTATTTAATTAAATGTTGCGGTGTCAAATTAACCTGTTCAACATTTAGACACATAATTTGGCCTTTTGAAATATTTACACATTTTAGACAAATATAATTTCAGTAATTTTCTCTCTAAACTTTCAGTCTGATGTCTTGATTAAATTCATTATTTATTTAATAGTCACAAAGCATTATGATAGATCATTTTATATGATATTAACACAAAAATTATATTCGTAATTATTTACGAATTCAAAACATCAATACAGGCACGGCTTTGCCGTAAAATCATTTCCTTAATTAGTTGTTTAAATTAATAGAGCTAATAACGAGGATTTTCGAGGTATCACACCAGTAACTGGTTGGGGCAACTTGTGTGCGTGGTGCGGTTTTGTCAGACTTCATGAAGAAGAAGAAGATAAATGAAGATGGTGATGATGATGTGGCAAAAGCCACATTTAATAATAATAGATAATAGATAATAGTAATAGTACATGCGTGTGTGTTGTAGAACTGATTAGTTTGCTATATATATAACATAAAAATGAGTCTTAAATGGGCTTATGGCTTGGCCTTTTTCAAAAAAAAAAAAAAGATTTGATAATAATAAAAATAATAAATTTAGTTTAAAATATATATATGTGTGTGTGTGTGTGTGTATTAATGGATTAATGTAATAATAAAGTATAAATAAAGAATAAAATACTTTTAAAGAGATAAAGAGAACAATTTAAATAAAATAAAACAAATTAAAAATAAATAATATACTATTTTCATTAGCATATAAATGTGAAAATTACAACAATAATATTGTTAGAAAATTAGCAAAATTTAAAAATGTAGATATAGTGATTTAATAGCAAAAAATAAATGTTAGTAGAAATAATGATTAGTAAATTGAAAAATGATTAGAAAATGATAAAATACTAGTAGCAATAATATTAATTAGTAGAGTACTTATAATTTTAAGATGATGATTTTATGTGTAAATTGACAATATAGATAGATAGAATTGATTAATAAAAATATTATTATAGTAATAGTACAAATTGTTTTCCACTAATGTACTAAGTAGTATTTCTATTTTCCTAATAAATGACTACATGTTGTAGCTAAAGAAAAATAAAACTCAGAATTATATTAGTAATTGGTATTTATAAAATAATAATAAATACTAAGTTAATTTAAAGATTATTAAAAATCTATTTACAATAATGAAGTGATAAATCCAATTTAAAACCTAAATACTAAATAATTATTAAAAGTTAAATTAAAAAGTATTTATATAAGGTACAAGTATTTAATTGTGGAAATTAAATTTTAAAGTCAAATAATTACTTGATAAATCATAATTAATCTAGTAACTAAAGTAACTTTTTTATTTAGTAATTACAAACTTTGTAATTAAATCACTTAATGGATCTCACAAAGTTAATTAATTAAATGTAATTAACTTAGCCATTAGAATTTCGGGTTTTAGTTGACAAATTTATATAATATAAGTTAATTAAGTAATCAACCCAAATTAGATGGGTAAAGTCTAATTCACCAAAAAACTCTAAAACTTAATTTAAAAATCCTAAGATCAATAACAAAACTTCGAGTACCAAAAAAGCCCATTTGAATTTATAAAAATAGGAATTTTGGGCTAAGCCCATTAGTTTTTAAATAATATAACAATAAATGTTTACTTACTTTAGTAATAAATAATCTGTAATTATTTTTACCAAGTCTTATATTTCTGAGATGTCACTGGAGATAAGGGAGATGCGTGGCAAGCTTGTGGAGATGAGAGAGATGCAGGGCGAGCTTGTAGCTAGGGGCTTTTACCACCGTCATCGGTTTCACCCCATATTGCCGATTAGGATTCAACACTGACAGCTTAGTAGTGCTAGTATTATGACTTATTGTACTTTTTATTATGATGTTTTTGTGTGGTACTTTTTATTTACTATTAGAGACTATTAAATGTTGAGATATTTATTCTATTTCATGTTTTATTAAATTTAGTATTTTTAATTTTTTTTTTTTGTAATTTAAAATATCACTTCAAAATTAGATTTGCATTTCTAATGGAAAAAAAATTAAATACAAATACATTTTAAATAAAATTTTATAAAAATAAATAAATTTTTTAATAAAAAAACACTTTTACTAACACCTAAATAGCCATTTACCAACACATGTTTATCAATTACCAACACATTTATAATTTAAATTTCACCGAAATCCATGTCATCATGACACTGTCAAAATTTAACTAGTCAATGATGACGTGGCAAGATTGTATTTGACCACGTGTCAACAAATCATCAGTGTTGATCAGTCAAAGATGATGTGGCATCACATGTGTTGTGTCCATGCCATTGCCATGTGGACGAAATGTCATTGCCACCTAAGAGATGAAAATAAAAAAGTTGACATGGTCGAAGACCTGGCATGCCATGTCATCCACCACAACAGCACCATGTCATCATTTTCCCAATTAAAAAATGACATGTAAAATCCACGCCATTTCTACGTCAACGCCACATGGATGTACGACTAATTACGCATCATCATCTCAATCAAAGCCACGTCATCAAACCCTTTACCAACACATAATTGTATGTGTTGGTAAAGGTTATTACCAACACATACGTATCCTTTACCAGTACATGACAGGTCAAATCTGGCATAGTGCCAATTGGCAAGTTGTACATGAAGTCAATCATCGAAGTGTTTGGAATATACCAAAAGATGATTTGAATGAGATAGATTTACTACAAGATAACAACTTATCCAACTTCTCTCTGTTTCTTGATCTTGGTAATTTATAGCAAATAACTTTGAAACAGATCGATGGAAACATCATTCAAGTTCAATAACCAGTTAACACAACTTCGTGTAATGTCAATGAAGATGCATCTTTCGTTAACGATGATGATGTGAATTATGATACATTGGAAGAATACCTTGATGAAGAAACATATGATGAGAATGATGAAGATAACGATGAAGATGACGATAACGGTCAGAGTTATCATGATAATGACTTAGAATAAAAGTAGTTTAACAAGAGTTATTGTTTTGTGTAACAAAATTTATTTTATGATTAAATACAATTGCTATCTTATTCACATATATTGAGTAAGTTAATTTTAATTTTATTAATTAATGTAATATGTTTATTAATTGCCAAGCAGTGGAATATATACCAAGTCTAGACAGGGAGTCTAACTTCAAGCTTGATCCGGAGCGGGATTCTGACTCTAGCTTGCTCTGGCAGAATTTTGACTCCGGGCTTGATCTCGACCGAGATTCATACTTCATGCTTGATCAGGACTGGGTACTTGATCCCAAACTTACTATGGAGGGGAATCTGACTTCAAGCTTTACCAAGTTAAGTTATTTCTTTCTTTCTTTGTAGAATGGTCAATACTACACAAAGATTCAATATTATGCTTGGGTTTTTCGAGAAGAAATTGAATCTTTGTGGAGTATTGGTCGTTCTAAAATAGAAGGGAAAGAAAAAACTTAGCTTGATAAAACTTGGAGTCATAGAATCTCACTCTAGATCAAGCCTAGATTCAGTAGGCGCTCTATATTTTTATTAATATTAATTAATTTATTAAATTATTATTCATATTTAAAAGTATTAATTATAAATTAATATTTTCATAATAATTAAGTATATTAATTATTCTTATTCTTAATATTAATAATAATAGTAATTAATGTAGTTAATTATTATATGTCGTCGCAATAAACATAAATGTCGTCACTATAATTAACCTCTATTGTGGTGACATTTTCAAATTTGTCATTGCTATAGAGTGCTAAAAATGAATAAATTGAATTTGTACTATGACGAAATTTAGTTTACTATAGCGATGATGTACCATCACTATATATTTTGATATCTATAGCGACAACACTTTTGTTATCGCTATAGACCTACAGGCACGAACCTATTTTGGCGACATCTAGCAATGACTTTGTCGTCGATGTATCTTTTAAGCGACGACATTCGTTGCCGCAATAGCCTCCATTTCTTATAGTGCATCTTTTATTCTATCATAGATGTCTCTTTACTGTGGTTGCACTACGTATTTTTCCATTACCACGGTTGCACTATGCATTATACGATCCACATTTTCCCCATTTCTAATTGTAAAACTGATAATAGAATCTACACCTTCATGGTACAACAAACTTGTTCTATTCATGAACATCCATTTTTATACATTAGTTCAAACAATATAACCCTAAAACACAACCTATAGTTATGATCACAACTACTCACGAACTTCACTAAATTCACATAATTAATCGAAACAACAATGCTATCCAATTAGAATTAAAGTCCATGTAAAGAGTCAAAAATCTACAATTGAATTTCTTATAAAGATAGAGCCATCCACAACCTGTGAGACCTGAGAAACAAAAAAACCATAAGTGAACGTGAATTCCTTGACATCAGGGGGGGAGGGGTGTCGGCCAAATGAACTCTTATGGTCAAGTTAGATAACAAAAGAGAGTATGAGATCTAAGAGAATGTGTGAGAACATATAAGTATTACCGTGACCAGAAGACGATGCTACAATGGTGGCGGTAGGCAAGGTGGAGTTTGGCACTACGATAGTGTAGCATGGTAGCTAGAGCTGGACCCAGTGGTAGAGAGAAGTATATCCCGAGGAAGGGAGACCAAGGGTCTCTAGTAAAGAAGGGAGACCGATGGTCTCTAGCCAAGAAGGGATACCGAGGGTCTCTAGCCAAGAAGGGAGATCGAGGGTCTCTAGTGAGCAAAGGAGACCAACGGTCTCTGATGTGAGGATAATGCCAAGGGTTAGGCGATGCTCCAGATCAAGGGTTAGATGATGACTACCGTAGGATGCCTGGAGCATGGTGCTATGGCTAAGTGGCGTGAGGTGGCCGAAGTGTAGCATCACGACGGTCGGTAATGGATGGAAAGGAAGTCCCTGGAATGTGAAAGCTTCTGGAGAGGAGATGATGGAAGATCAAGAGGTTGCCTTTAGATACATGAGATTGTCTACGAGCCCAAGAGTCCCAAATAAGGGGGCTCACCTAGATACTTATAGAGGAGAGGGGAATGTAAATGTTGGTCTCTACACTTAATGTAGCACAGTCAATTACACCCATTAATAAGTGGGAGTTACACTCATTGATGATGCTTGATAGAGGCTCTTCAGCTGATGCAATGAGAGGGTTACACCCATGTTTATAATAGAGCATTATGAGCTATTAAGTTGGCACCTCAATGGTCATTAGCCCGGGGGTTACATCCATTACCTAGCTAGGTGATCGGGTTCATGGGCTAACCCAACTCACGGAGCGGCCTATGTCGGGGTGCAACACGACCCATAGAGTAGCTCAGCCCATGGAGCAGGGCGTGTCATAGGGTAAGCCCACTCATGGTGTGGGTTGGCCTATGGAATGAGTCACCTTATATGTGAGCCCATGAGATGGGCTTATAGTAGTGCCAGATGGTTGTACCATGGCTTGAGCCAGGTGGTCCATCGAATGAGCCATTAGCAATCTAAGACATGACATAGAGCAATATGAACCATGGGTTATATTGTAGAGCTCATGATTGTTGGGCTGTGTCGTAGAGCTACCGTGAGCGTGCTACAACATTGAACCCATATGGGTGGGCCGTTGCATTGAACCCACCAGAAAGATGACGTGGCACGGAGCCAGTTGACCTTTTGTGGGGTATAAAGGTCAATACAGATTTTTGTTCATACAATTTGTCCCCCACTCTCTAAGTTTAGGGGTTCTAATCTTAGAGAATAGTTATAAGCACAAATAGTCAAACCTAATCCTGAAAACTGTTAGTTCAATGACATAGAATGTCCGATTTGGAGAAAAATGACAAGTCGTGCGATTTTTTGTATTTCGGTGTTGGCAAGTAGCATAGACTGGGCTAATGTGCTATATTGGGATTGCAACATATCCGTACGATAGTAGGTGTCCAGTTTAGAGTGATTTCAGACAACATGTTGTAAGCGACTTGATGACACGTCATGTGGACATGAGGTAAGTGTCTCCTGGAGACAGCATGGCATGCAATGTCATGAGGAACATGCAAGGTTGAAGGAACCTTATGAAGCAACGTGTCATTTGGGGAGGTCACGACACTTGGTGTCGTGAGCTCTCCATTGAAGCCTTGGGCTTATAAATTGGACCTTGAGGAGGTCATGACACTTGGTGTCGTGAGCTCTTCATTGAAGACCTGGGCTTCCAAATTGGCAATTGAGGAGGTCACGAGACTGTGTCGTGAGCTCTTCGTTGAAGCCTTGGGCTTCAAAGATGGACCTTGAGGAGGTCACCATACTTGGCATCGTGAGCTCTCCTTGGTGGGTGAAGCCTACACTAAAGCCTTGATCTTTCATATCAGAGAGGTCACGACATTTGATGTCGTGAACTTCTAAAACGAAGCCTTGGGCTTCTTTGTCAAAGTTTGAGGACTAAAAAGGCCATGACACTTGGTGTCATGAGGTCTTTGCTGAAGCCTTTGGCCTCCGTATTAGAAAGGTCACGACATGTAGTGTCGTGAGGTGAAGGAACGAAGCCTTGGGCTTCTTAGTCAAAAGTTAAGGAGGCCACGAAAGTTGATGTCATGATGAGTTAGGATGAAGGCTTAGGCTTCCTTATAGTTTGGAAATTGGCCACGACACGTGATGTCGTGAAGAAGGGAAAGGAGGCTTCTGAGCCTTGTTGCATTTGCCAAGTGCTAAATCAAAGTGGGCTCAACATGTTATGTCGAGCAAAGATGAGCTAGGCCTTGGGCCCTATCATGTTGGATGTGGATCTAAGAGAAGAGGTCACAACATTGTGTGTTGTGAGCTTTATTGGTAGAGCTGAAAATTGGTTTTTGAAACATCTGTACGATGTTGCTTGTGTTCGTGAGAAGTTACGACATGTTGTGTCATGAGCTCTCCTTGTGGTGTTTGAAGCATGATATTGGGGCCTCGCTCGACAATTTGTATCGTGAAGATCTGGAACAAGGTCTGCACTCTTAGTTTCATCTGTAAAGGGACCATGCGACACAAGGTGTCGTGAGCTCATTGGGGGGGTTGAGGAAGTGTCACTTATGTTTGCAAATGTTCATGACATTGTGTGTCGTGAGCACCTTGTGGCATTGGAATCTAGGTTTGGAGAAATCCACACAATAAGTCATGTCGTGTAGAGTGGACTTCTCCAAACCTGTGTCGTGAGGTCTTGTGGATCCGTGTGGGGGCGATCTTGATTCCGTACAATGCCATGCGACATGTTGTGTAGCACGGACTTCTTCAGTGTATTCACTAGTTTGGTTTTTGATATTGTGTTGCTATGGCGAGGAGGATATTACATTTTAGAGATGGTGATGTTTTTATTGAGTCTGAGACTAAGAGTGACTTCTATTAGGGGAGTAGTTTGGAGAGAGGTGATGACTTCATGGTCACTTTGGCCGAGGCTATTGAGCATGTTGGCTTGAGTTCCCGGAGGGTTTGTGAGGCTGTTGAGCCTGAAGACACCTTAGAGGTTAACTTGGTTGATGAACTTATTGAGGTTGATGTTGGACCGGTCGTGGCAAGCTGGCTAGAAGTAGCTGGAGGCGACAATCAACGAAGACCGGGTTGCGTAGTGCTAGGTGGGCAATGCACCACCTTTTACCTCTACTGTTGTAGCTGTGGCAGCCGCAAAGAAGCCAGCTGAGCCAGAGGCAGGTCGACATGAGAGCCCAGAGTGTGTTGCTCCATATATGCTTTCTCCTTTTTTGTTGTACATGCTGGAAATGGTCTTTTGATGTATTGAGGCACTATATGCCATATCCTATACTTTGTATACATTGAGCCCCTGGGGCATTTATTGTCTATATTATTCTATCTTTTTCTTTAGGATGCTTATCTTGTGATATTTTGATTGTCAATAATAACCAAAACATCAACTAACATGCTTTGCTTACCAAGATCGGATGATAAACTTGCGTGGAACCGTCTGATAGTGTCAAAAGTGAGGCTATGTAATCCTAAGTCGGCACTACAAGTGATGTAGTATAGACTTTTGGAATCAAGTATGGGTGTAGAACCTAGTTGATGCTACCCTTTGGGGTGATTCAAGTAATGGAGCTATCTATACCAAAGGTTAGTGCAATGTATGATTTAATGCGCGACAGACTGAAGGCCAGTATGACACGTGATGCAACTTGGAGTAGTGGAATCGGTACTACACATGATGTAGTACGGTCCCTTAGATAGAAAAAAGAGTGTAAAGTTGGGTAACTCGTCTGACAGGGTGGATCAAGACGTAGTACCAAAGTGGAGACTGTATCTAATGTAGTATCAAGCTAACATCGAAGTAGTGGTGTAGAACCGGCTAACTCTATCCCCAGTCTAAGTGTAGAACTTTTCGGAGTACTAGTCTTAGACTGTAGCACGGGTATCAAAGGTGCAGACCTAGCTAGAGTGAAGGACAGATGTGTAGTATCAGTGCTAGATATCCCCCAGTGGAAGTGTCTAGCCGTCCTCCTTATAGTACGAAGGAATTAGGTAACAAGGTACCTGCGTGAGATGTGAACTAGGAAGACGAGCCTAGTAGCCAATACACTAGTTATTGAACACAAACAAACTTACAACCAAAGTTTAGAGTTCAAGTAGAGTCTAAAAGTAATAGAGCTTAAGATGGATGGTGTTCTAGTTATTATGGATATTGTAACTATCTTGAGCTTGGAGTTTGTATGCTCATTGGCCAACAACTTTGGTGATTTGGTAGGGGCCTTCCCAGGTAGGACCGAGCTTGCCGGCTCCTGGGTCTTTCATATTTTGGGAGACTTGGTGTAGTACCCAGTCTCCAGGCCTGAAGGTCATAGCTTGGATATTTTTGTTGTAATAATGTGCCACCCGCTGGTGGTAGCTGTAGTTTAAAGACTTACCATGTCTTTTAACTCATCGATGGTATCGAGGTTGTGGTTGAGCGACTTCCATTTGGTGTCTTCATTGACCCATTGGCATCTTAGGGATGAGATCCCAGTTTCAATGGGGACGACGACTTCTGAGCCGTATACCAAAGCGAAGGGAGTCTCGCTAGTAAGAGTTTGGGCAATGGTACGGTAGGACCAGAGTACTCCGGGTAGCTCGTCGGTCAATGCACCTTTGTCCTTCTTGAGGCACTTCTTGAGTGTTTTGATGATAGTCTTATTGGAAGACTCAGCTTGGCCATTGGCCTGGGGGTAGTGTGGTATGGAGTAGTTAAGTTTGATCCCCCACTCTTTGCAAAAGTCTTGGAACTCAAAGTTGATGAACTGAGAGCCATTGTTGGTGACTATCTCTTTTCATACTCCGAAGTGGTAAATGAAATTCTTCTTTATGAATTTTTTGACCTCACGGCCATGGAACTGGTGGAAGGCTTCAACTTCGACACACTTGGTAAAGTAGTCAATGACAGCTAGCATGTCGACTCGTTGGCCGAGTGATGTTGAGTGCTTGCCAACAATATCCGTTCCCTACTTCATGAATGGCCATGGGGAGATGATGGAAGTGAGATGCTTTAGGGGAAGATGAGAGATTTGTGCAAAGCATTCACAACTGTCGAACAGTTGGATGTAGGAGATGGAATCATACCTCATATTTGGCTAGTAGTAGCTTGCAGTCAAGGCTTGGTTGGCCAGGTGTCCCCCGGCGTGGTTGCCACATTCCCCGGGTGGAGTTCAGCTAAGATGTAGCTTGCTTCGGTAGGTATCACACACTTGAGGTAGGGTCCTGAGAAGGATCTCCGTAGGAGATGACCATCGAGGATGGTAAATCGAGCTACCTTATCCTAGAGGTGTCAGGCTTCATTTTTATCATCTAGGAGCTTGCCCTGAGCCAAGTAGTGGATGATGGGAGTTATCCATGAGTTAGATGAGTCGATGGTGATAACCTCGGTGAGTGGGCTCATCCAAACTACTAGCCACTGTAGAAAGATCAATGTGATGGAATGAGACATTGTCACAAGGATGGATGAGCCAATGTTTGCTAGACCATTAGTATGGTTGTTCTCAAGTCTGGGTACTTGTGATATGTTGGACTCCTCAAAGGAGTATTAGAGCTCTTTGACATGGGTGAGGTAGGCTATCATCTTGGAGTCCCTAGCTTGGTAGGTGTCCTGCAGTTCGTTGACAACTAGCTAGGAGTCAGTGCGTATGTCTAGCTTTAGAATGCCTATGTCTTTGGTGAGTGAGAGGCTGGCAATGAGTGCCTCATATTCTGCTTCATTGTTGATGACCCAAAAACCGTAGTAGATGGATCGCTAGATGAGGTCCCCCTTGGGTAAGGTGAGGACGAGTTTGATGCCGGCGCCATTCATGTTGCTGGAACCGTCGATGAAGAGTGTCCACTTGGTGGATGAGCACTCGGTGAGAGTTAGTAGTTCCTTGTTGGGTTGTGCCAAAGTATTAAGAGTGAAGTCAGCTAGTACCTGAGACTTGATGGCGATGCGTGGTTCAAATGAGATGTTATACTCATTGAGTTCCACCACCCACTTGGTGAGCCACCCGGAGAGCTTCAGCTTGTGAAGGAAGCCCTTCAATGGAAAGGTCCTGATGACCACAATCGAATGTAATTGGAAGTATGGTTGGGGCTTGCAAGCTACAGTATCAAAAGCTAAAGCAAGCTTCTCTAGTTGGCTATAGTGAGTTTCAGCATCAAGTAGTGACTTGCTCACGTAATAGACTAGACGTTACTTACTTTCCTCCTGCCGAACAAGTACGGCACTAATGGTGGTCTCAGATACCGCAACTTAGATAAAGAGTTGCTCCCCATCCTTGGGCTTAGAGAGTAATGGAGGTGAGTTGAGGTACCTCTTAAGTTGTTGGAGTGCCTCTTCGTAGGTTGGAGTCCACTCGAAGTCCTTGGACTTACGGAAGGTCATGAAGAAGAGGTGAAACTTCTCTAATGACCTGGAGATGAATCGACTGAGGGTGGTAACTCTTCCAGCTAGGTGTTGGACATCCTTGATTCTTGTCAGAGATGGAATG
>WUAT03156360.1:0-12153 GCA_010015005.3 Ulmus americana | reverse complement strand
ACTGGTCTCACCCTACTCTCTCATGCGTCCCTTCCCTTAAAATTTTGGTCTCATGCTTTTGCCACTGCTATCTATCTCATTAATCGCATGCCCACTCCAACACTCAATCTCTCATTTCCTTATGAACAAATTTTTGGTTCCTCCCCAAACTACTCAAAACTTAGGGTATTTGGTTGTCTGTATTACCCTTGGCTTCAACCATATTCCTCCCACAAGCTTGATTCTCATTCCAAACCTTGTGTCTTTATTGGGTACTCTCTCACTCAAAGTGCTCATCTATGTTTTGATACTTCTGCATCCAGAATTTTTGTCTCGCGTCAAGTTAAGTTTGTTGAAAATATCTTTCCTTTTGCTTATCCTTCTAGTCAACTAGCACATTCTGAATCCAACACTGTAGATACTTGGGTTCCTCCAATTATCACCATCCCATATGTCAACAATCAGGTATTGCCACTTTCTACACCATTTAATGTGCGACCTCAAGGGCAGCCCCTATGCAATATGCTCCATGAACATCTACCACCACTGAACCTCCACTCTCAGACTTACCGCAAATACAACATCAATCCCATACCCAACAACCCACCTCAGACCCTTCCACCAATCCCCAACATAACCCAATTTCCCTTGCCCCTAATAATTCCTCCCAACAACATCCCACACACACAATGACTACCAAGCCCAAGAACAACATTAGCAAACCTGTTCATAAACTAAATCTATCCACCCAACTCTCTCACCATATCGATTTTGAACCAACCATAGTGACCCAAGCCCTCAAAGATCCAAAATGGCGTCAGGCCATGTTTGAAGAGTATGATGCTTTTGTTCGAAATGGGACATGGGAGCTAGTACCATCTGTTGCTAGTCATAATATTGTTGGTTGTAAGTGGATTTTTCAAACTAAATGAAACTCTTATGGTTCTATTGACAAGTTTAAAGCTTGTTTGGTGGCTAAAGGCTTTCATCAACGCCCTAGAGTCGACTATCATGATACATTTAGTCTCGAGGTTAAGCCTACTACAGTCTGTCTTGTTCTTAGCCTTGTTGTTACTCGTGGGGGGTCACTACAACAACTTGATGTCAACAACGCATTCTTGCAAGGCCATCTCTTTGAAGATATCTATATGTCACAACCTCCAAGTTTTGTTGATCCCGACTATCCATCTCATGTTTGTAAGCTTCGAAAAGCTATCTATGGACTCAAACAAGCTCCTAGGGCCTGGTACCATGAGCTTTATAATTTTCTTCTTGCTTCTAGTTTTCAGAACTCTCATGCTGATACATCTATTTTTGTTCTCAACACTGCTAGTCATCTTATTTATCTTTTAGTCTATGTTGATGATATAATTCTTACTGGTGACAATGATGATATAATTGTCGCTTTGTGGATTTACTTGCTACCAGATTTTCTTTAAAAGATCTTGGATTGTTATCCTACTCCCTTGGTGTGGAAGTTGTTCCTCATGAACATGGTAGTTTACTCTCTCAACGGCGTTATATTCTGGACATACTTTCTTGCACCAACATGTTCAAAGCAAAATAGGTTCAAACACCTCTTCCTACTAGTCCCTCAATCTCCTTGCATTCTGGTTCTTTGATCCTACTGAGTATTGAATTATTGTTGGAAGTTTGCAGTATTTGTCTCTTACATAGCCTAATATATCTTTCGCAGTAAACAAACTTTCTTAGTATATGCATCGGCGTATCACTGATCATTGGGCTCTTGTCAAGCGCATCTTGCGTTATCTTTGTGGTACATTGAATGATGGAACACTTCTATATTGGGACTACCTACTATCTTTACATGCTTTTACTGATTCTCCACTTTCTCTCAATGCATTTTTTGATGCGAATTGGGTTGGCAATATTGATGACTACTCATCTACTAGTGCTTATGTTGTTTACCTTGGTCGAAATCCTATCTTCTGGAGTTCTAAGAAGCAGCGCACCATTGCTCGATCCTCGACAAAGGCTGAATACCAGTCTATTGCTACTACTACCGAACATAATTGAGTTTGCTCTCTTTTGACTGATCTTGTTGTTCCTATTCCAAGAACTCCAGTGATCTGTTGTGACAATGTTGGGGCAACACATTTGTTTTCCAATCCGGTATTCCATTCAAGAATGAAACATGTTGCTATTGATTTTCATTTCATCCGAGATCAAATAGTTCAAGGACAAGATTGGCCAAATTTCTTCTTCTCAAGGACAATATTGGACTCACCTTCCGAGCTCCATCTTAAAGGGGCATATTAGCAATATTTATCTCTTTTGGATATTTGAATTTATTTGAATTCAGTAACAACGCTATTAGTCAATGGTTGTTATAACCACTTCTTATTTTAATCTTCTTTTTTGTATTTTAGTTTAGCCTTTTTATTTAGGCCTTTGACTAGGCAAGTCAGTTTGCACTTTGCTGCATATATTTGGTCGATATCATTCAATAAAGATATACTAGAAATTTCCCATCTTCTCCATCTTATTAATTACAACCTATACCCCTTTTTTCCTAACCCATTATATTTGCACATTCATTTTAAAATTATTTCATTTTACCTCTATTTTATTTTTTTTTTTTGAATAAAATACTTTTTTACCTCTCTATGTTCAGATCATGTATCTCAATTTTATTTATTTTTTTTTTTTTTGTAGAAAGGTAAAATCAAAATAAAAGTGACACATATGTAATGGATTTAAAACAGGGATATGAATGTTTTAATGCCTCCTTTTAGGGGCATTCCTGTAGTTCCCCCTAATAATTAAGAGAAGCCTCTTTCGTTAAACAATAAGCACACGGGCCACATACAAAAGAAAGCAAGATTGGTACTCTCACAGTCATACTATTACACAAATTAAGACTATAAAGAAAGATTTGAAAAATCCTAGTACACTCTCACAAGTATTACCAAAGCAACAAGCACGAAATTTTAGTAATTTGTGGTGTTGGAAAGGCTTTAGAGGGGATGAGATCGAGAGAGTCAAATAGAAACAGATAAATAAATAGTAGATTTGGTATTGTGTTCAACCCAATTGCAGTGTGGTCCGCCACAGCTTTTTACCTTTCTCCCACAACTTGTACTTGTCTTCCAACTCATTCATCTTTATCTTCGCCATTTCCACTCCCAACTTTGAAACCATCTCTTGCATTCTACCACTCACAGCTTCTAATCCTTCCTTATTTTTCTTCTGTAAATTTGTTAGTTACATAAGTTCAATACGAAACCAAATATTGTATTTATACATATATAGAGAATAAAGATAGAACCTGGAGTTGCTGAGCCTCACTTCCATTTTCATCATCAGAAACAATAGGAACTTCTATGTCCCCTGCTCGTAGTATGCACATTGGTCGCTCTCCAAGGATAGCATTCTACAATTAGAAAAAAAAACTAAATTTTTTGATGTAGCAGAGTCGTTGTCGTTTTGTAAGTTTTGATGTCGTTTTTTTTTGTTCTTATTTAGAGAAATTTACACCCGAGGCCATTAACTTATGATTTTTGTGTTAGCAATGACCACAGTGTATAAAAAGTGATCAAAAATACAATTTTGATTATTTTTTTTCTTTTTAATAATAAGGGTTGGATTTATTCGCTTAATTAATACAAAGCTAATAAAATAACTTTTTTTTCAATTACAGTTCTAGTTTGTTGTTACATTTAAAGTTTGGAGGCAAGAATGACGTAGACGTAATTTTTAATAGTGCGTATGGTATGACTGTTGTAAATATCTATTCTAGTTGAGTTTGGTAACTATAAAAAATATGTTTTTTTAGTTTTTCGATAAGTTATTATGTGACAAAAATAATAATTATAAAAAAGTTAAATATGATCTTTTGTTATTACTATTTGTAAAAAAATATTATTAATTAGTGACACAAACTTCTGCCGCTATTATTATAAACTGGTTAAACATGATGATTTGTTTACAGTAATTTTGACACAAATTCTGCAGCTATTAGTTTATGACAAACCTATTATTTAGCTAAATAATTGTTTCAAAAGTATTATATGAAGCTTGAAAAGATTTAAGTGCATGAGTCATGTATGTGTATAACTATATCTATATGACATTTAGGTTGCTTACATGGAGAAGAAGAGCAGTTTGGAAGGCATAAGGCTGCCTGAAAGTGACCAAAGCAAACTGCTGAGAGCCCTTTTCATCTTTTTTCATCTGAATTTTTTCGACAGTTCCACAATAAGAGAAGAAGCTATGGAGATCATCAAGAGTGAGAGTGGGAGACAAGTTGAGCACACGAATCGTCAAATCCATTTCTCTCTGCTTCCCAGCTTAATAGTTCACTTTCTTTATTTTCATCTTTTCCTTCACTTTCTTCCTGGAAAGACAAGGATCTGATTCTTACTACTTTCTAATATAGTGTTAATAATATATGGTAAAAAGGATCGTATATCATATCGGAATAAAATGTATGGATGAAAAAAGATAGAATTAGATTTGGAGCAAATAAAATAATAATAAAATTGGGAGAGAAAAGACAAAAAGAATGAAGTAGCGTGTCGCCTACCTGGCCAAAGATTCTCTCGCGACACGTTGGGAGTTGCATATGCGTCGTTGTCGTGGAATTTCTTTTTGACCATCTTTTTCCTTTTCTTTGTTTCTTAATTTCTCAATCCTTAAAACATTTTGTTTTTTCTCATGTTCATTTATATCCATATGAACAAGTTTTTTTTTTTTTTTTTTTTTTTTTTTTTGATAAACAAGTTTTCTGTAGTTTAATTTTTATACTTTTTTTTAATTTTTTTTATATAAAATTAGAATTTTTTTTTTATAAATTTATTAAATATATTTCAGCTAAAATTAAAAGAATGATTATTTTTATATTTATATAATTACATATAAAAAAGTAATCATGAGACATTTTAATTTTTATACTTTTTAATTTAATTAAAAGAATTAATATTAATAATACGAATATTTTTATTTAAAAAAACTAAGATTTTATTGATGTTCCCAAAATAAATAAAAAAAAGAAAAGAAAAAGAGAGAAGGTAATTTTTCAAAGGGATTATTGCAGTCATGGCCCTCAACATTTCAGACTTTAATAATTTGGTCTTCAATGTTAATTATGTTCATGACTTTTAACTTTTTATGACTTTAGTAATCTGTTGTCTAATTTCAATTTCGTTACAAAACTGTTTTCAATGTCACAAAATGTGTGCAAAAAAATCATTTTGTCCAACCTCGTCAATCAAATTCATCAAAAGTCAAACAACAAGGAAATATTATTAAACGTAACATTTGTTGTCCTCAAATTTCTTAGGCAATTTCCCAAAAACTGAATCTTTTTAAAACTTTCAGACCATTACTTTGTCCATAATGAGAAATTGAAGGAAACAATATTGAATTCATAATGAAATATTTTGAATCTTGGTGAGAAACCTTAGAATTACAACGGGAGATTCCAAATTCCTTCCAATGTCGAATTTTCATGGATTTTCTTGTAAGCTACAGAGCTTAGCCTACAATCTCAAGTTCTAAAGTTGAAAAGGGACACAAGAGAGAACAAATTAAACTTGTAATAAAAACCGTTAGATAAAGATGAAGAATGAGATTCTAACCCTCAATGTTCCCTTTTTAAGGATTATTTTGGGTTTTATTTTCGTTTTTTTACATGTAAAATTATTTAAATACCCCTTACTATTTGACACATGTGCAGCTCACATGCAACTTAACAAGAGGCAATTGATGGGAAGTGGACGGAAAGGACCAATATGAACACATTTCGTGACGTTGACATAATTTTGTAACAAAATTGAAGTTAGAGACTGAATTACGGAAGGCATAAAAGATTGGGGGCGACCCTTTTTCAAAAGATGTCAAAGTGGTGTGACTTGATGATGGGAAGGCATTCATCAATGAACCAAATTAATTGCAGCGAAGAAAATATGCACTGTTCATAAAAGGAAAAAGTCGTAAAGATGTTTTTAATAAGGATCTACTTCCTTCCCAAAAGGAATTGGGTTCTTCTTTAGCAAAGAGCAACGCAAGAAAGAGAGAGAAGAACGAGAACCAGAAGCTCAGCTACACCAGAAAATCGTTGATTCGACTCAGCCAGAGGCAAATCACGAGGAACCCATTTGGCCTTTTGAAGCATTGGGATCATATTCGGCTCTGTAACCCCCATTTCTCCCAGTATGTTCTAAATGCGTTTCCTTTTCTGATCTTTTTTCCTGCATTTCGATTTTAGCTTCTTTATTTGTTGTAATTTTTGTGGGTTTTTGTTTTTCTTTATTATTGATCTTCTAGCTGGTCGTATGGATGTGTTTTTGAAGAATTTTTTTTTCTTTACCTAATAATGAACGAATATAGCAGCTTAATGTTCTTAATGTGGAATAAAAATGTGTTTTTGAAACTATCATTTAGAGAAAATTTCATATTAGTAGAAGAAATAAAGGAAAGGAAAGAAGAAAATTTAGTTTGGTTAGGGTCCTTAGGGAATTAAAAACAGTGTTAGTAATGTAGTTTGTTTTGTTATGTTTCTAGCAATTATTCTTTACCCTTTCTAGATTTTGGCTTCAATTTGTAATTTTTCATATAAGATCATTTTGACATTATATAGTGAACTTCAGAACATAATAGTACACAGATTTTCTATCTACCATTTACACTATACACAATGTTACATGTACTTTGAATTGGGTATGAAGTATATTGCAAGAAGACTCAGGCTGTGTCTGTTTTAGTTGCAGAGTTTAGATGGTTCAAATGTATTGTGCCCACTAAGCTTTGTCCTATATTGGGGGACGGGCCATTACCGATAACAAAAGTAAGATTTCTGGTTCGGTATCCAGCCAAGAATGTACAAAACTCCGCTGCCTCCTCAGCTTTCTGACTCCAACCGCCACATTATCGATACCCCTGGTCGGTCCTTGCGAGTTTATGAAGCTTGGAAAGGAAGCAATGTAAGCTTGTTCGCTTTAGCTCCTT
This sequence comes from Ulmus americana, assembly GCA_010015005.3. Lineage (NCBI taxonomy): Eukaryota > Viridiplantae > Streptophyta > Magnoliopsida > Rosales > Ulmaceae > Ulmus > Ulmus americana. Next base: position 5,205 of record WUAT03156360.1, on the reverse strand, counting down.
CGCTGTCCAATTGTGTTTTCCTCTCTGTCATTTAATTGACTCGTTTTTTATAACACGTTTCAGATCTTTTGCTTCGATGGGAGACTTATATTTGGGCCAGACGTGAGGTCGTTGTTTCTTACTGTGTTCCTAATTGTGACTCCAGTGATCTTTTTTTGTGCTTTTGTTTCTCAAAGACTCATCGTAGAGTTCCAGCATGATCTTGGCAATCTCATTGTGGTTATATGTGTTATCCTCACCGTTTATGTGAGTTCTTCCTTGAGTAGTTTGCCAACTCCCATCAACTAATCTATGTAGATCTCATGTTAATCTTTTACATATGCTGAGCATTTCACTTGTTGTCTTCTATAAAAGATTGGTAATATGTCAAATATAGGCGGGAACTGAGAGCAAAAAAAGAGACACCCTCTTCTATGTATTCTTTAGTTCAGTTCAAAAATGAAAATATCAATATGACCCAATCAGACTGTTTGAGTTAGGGGCTTGGTTACTCATTTTTTTGTCCCTAGGGAAAGTAACATGTGGTAGTATAAGTTTGTGATTAAAATGGTTTTTAACAGTGTTATTATGGTTTAGTAGGTAGAAACTTGTCTTTTGAGTTATTGCCCCAAATTTGAGGATTTCTGAAATGTTAACTAATTTGCAATGTCTTATCACATAGTTATTTGATGGGGGCAGTTGTGTAATTTGTACAATTGAAGCTTTTGGTTTAACAATTATTCCAGGTTATTTTTCTTCTCTTCCTTACATCTGGAAGAGACCCTGGGATCATTCCTCGTAACAGGCATCCTCCAGAACCAGAAGATGAGGGTGATGGCTCTAGTATCTCTGCTGATTGGCCAGGAAATCATAACGGAGCGCCAAGTTTACCCCCAACAAAAGATGTTATAGTAAATGGGAAAGTAGTTAAGGTCAAATATTGCCAAACATGCATGCTTTATCGCCCACCCCGGTGCTCTCATTGCTCTATATGCAACAATTGTGTGGAGCGATTCGATCACCACTGCCCATGGGTGGGGCAATGTATTGGGAAGGTATGCCCATAAGTACTTGTATCCTTTGTAATCTTTCACTTTCCCTAGTAGTCCTTGAACACTGTTTGTAGTGCATAGCTTATTAACCAAGTTCAAAATTTTTACTAATGGTTGAGTATTCGTACAAGATTTGTTGGCTATTCATTGGAGAAAGAGAAAATTAATTGTATGATCTTTTTATTTTGGAATGAAAGGGAGCACCAATCAGGAAATGCTGTTGAACTTACTCGAAGTCATCTTCTCTGTACTGATAATATTTGTGTGAAAAATGATCATCCAAATCTTCTAACCAGAAAATTACTTAGCTTTGACCCCTATCAGTTATTTCCAACTTTCAAATATTACCTTAGTATTCAGGTTTGAGCGGGTTTTTTTCAGTTATGTCAAAATTTCATCTCTTGAAGTTTATCTTTTTGCATGGTGCATGTTGTGGATGCATTCTTTCCTTTAATAGGCCTAACAAGGTTGAAATGTTTTTCTGACAGAGAAATTATAGGTTCTTTTTCATGTTCGTGTCCACCACAACCTTGCTGTGCATTTATGTCTTTGTCTTCTGCTGGGTAAACATCAGGAAAATTATGGAAGTTTACCATTGTAATCTCTGGAGAGCTTTTCTGAGATCCCCTGTTTCTGGAATCCTGATTCTGTATTCGTTTATAATTGCTTGGTTCGTCGGAGGTCTCACCACATTTCATTTGTATTTGATTTCTACCAATCAGGTTCCATTTCTCTCTTTTTATCTGTTCTAGGGTCAGATTGGGATTGATGTTGCAGCCCCTAAAAGTAACTATGAGAGAATTTAAGTTATTATCAATTTTTGATAAATCTGCATAGCGCCTTCCTCTCTCTCACAAGATTTTCTATATTTTGCAGACAACATATGAGAACTTTCGCTATCGCTATGATAGGAAAACAAATCCTTATAACCGTGGTTGTGCACGCAATTTTCTAGAAACCTTCTTCTCCAAGATTCCAAATTCTAGAAACAACTTCAGGGAAATGTTGAAGGGGGATTCATCTAGTGCGTTCAACACTTCTATGTCAGCTAGGCGTACAATGAGCCCAGAAGTGCCAAAAAAAAGTGTAGACTTAGAGATGGGGAAAAGGCAAGCTGTTGCTGCTGAAGATTTGGAAGATATACAGAGTCAGATTGATAGTGTTGGTGGATTGGAGAGGTGTGGGACACAGCCACAACACGCGAGCTGGGGTCACAAAGCTAACTGGGAAATCACACCGGATATTCAAATGTTGGCTGCAGAGTTCGGAATGGGATATGGTTCAAATACAGAGAGACAGAAAATTAACGGAGCTGGTAAAGTTCGAGGATTTTAAGGTAGGATGGTTTTTGATGTTTGAGCAAAGTGAGCTAAAAGATGAGATAAAACATATGTTTGTTTTGAAGTGGGATGTTTGCCAGAAGAATGTTTGGAGCTGCATTTGTTTATAGTCAATATGGTGGTGAAGAGAAGCAAATTTGATCCCAAATGCTTAACTGGAATTGCATGTAAGAAAAATTGGTCCAAAGTTCGTGTTGTTTTGCTATATTATTATAGGGGTCTTGTGAGGATTGGATTGGGGTTTTGTGTTTTTATGTTTTTGGAAGAAAAAACATAAGAGAGGTAAAGTAGAAGAAAGTTACAAGCTTTAATTATTTAATTTATTTTTAAGTGTGATTAGAAGTTACTAATATTGAGAAAGGACACAGAAAAATCCATTCTAATGTGTAATCAACACTTTGGGATGTTATATAATTTGTGTTTATCATCTTCAAATGTCCACTACCTTCGCCTTCACCGTACAATTACACCTTGAATTAGATTAATAGAAAATCATCAACCAAAATATTTACAAACAAACAAAAAAGTTCCAACCTCTCCCTATAAAAATCACACACAAAGCCATTTAGCTCAAGTTATACCAATACATGCAAACCCTTTTATTTACTTACACACTCACATACATACACATATATATTAACCATATATATATATATGTTTGTTCATGTTAGATTTCATAAGTCATTCCAACCCTGAGAAGCCTGGTGGATGGAACAGCCATAGCTTTATCACCTTGTCTAAAGTTCTTCCTCAAGAAACTGAAAATATAGTTAACAACAAACTTCTTCAACAAGGAAGAGTTATGCTCCGCCACCACTTCCGTCTCTCCCAAAAGATAAACCACACCTTTCTCCATGGCCTCTTGCACAAACTGCATCTCCTCCTCAGCTCCTCTCACCGGCGCCGCCACAATCCGGTTCGAAAACGACTGAATCGAATTAGCAGAAGAAACCCGATTCGACCCAGTGTCCGGCAGCGATTCCTCGACGTGAACAGATCTTGAAGATGACCCTTTAGGAGCCTTAACGTTACTGGGTGGCAGAATTGGCTCAGCCGCCGTTTGGTTCTCTTCGGCGGCGGATTGAAAGTTCTGATGCCGGATAAACTCTTTCAATTGCTCCACCAGTTGTTGCTCGAAAGCCTTTGGTTCATCCATAACATCATTATAACCATATCTAACCACACACCGGAACATTCTATACTCTCTCGGCTCAACTTGCCTGAACAAAAATCTCTCTTCCAAAATCACTTTACTGATCGGAATTGGCTTGATGGAAACAAACACCAGCACGGAATGGATAGAGGGAATTTGAGAGATGAAATGTGGGAAGATTGGAGGAATCCCCTGAACTAGCTCCGAGTAGAGGAATGCCATTCCGGGGATTCTGTTAATGTTGGAATTGGTGGCTAAATTTTTGATATAATCACCAGACACCTTATTGGTTAGCTCGAACGTGTACTTCTTCTTGTGGACGTAGTGCCAAATCCCCATAACTAGCGACAAGAATAGAGCAAACACGAGAGGAAGGTAACCTCCTTGGATGAACTTGGACATAACAGCAGACATGTAAACAACTTCTAAGGACAAAAAGACGACGAAGAAGAGAGCTATTAACCAAATACTTGTTTTCCAAATGACGAGCATTATGAGCGTAACAAAACAGGTGGTGAGGACCATGACGGAGACGACGGCGATGCCGTAGGCGTTTCCGATCTTCTCGGTGGTTTGGAAGGCGACGGTGACTATAACGCAGGCGATCATGAGGAGGTAGTTGATCTCTGGAATGTAGACTTGGCCCTCGTATTTGGCTGATGTGTGAACTACTTTCACTCGTGGGAAGCAGCCTAAGCTTAGAGATTGGCATATGATGGAGAATGCTCCCGAGATCATTGCTTGGCTTGCTATGATTGCTGCCGCTACTGCTACTACAAATGTTGGCCAGTATAATGGATCTGCATTTACATGTATATATCATTAATAACTATAAACTATATATGGACAAAAATTTATAAAGTTTATTGGGAAAATTTGATAAAATATATTTTGGATAATTTACCTTAACGGTACCCTCTTCTGCACTTCATCAATTTGGTTTTATAACTTTTGTCGAAACGGTCACAAATGACAAATCGCGTTACTAAATCAATCATTCTATCTAATTTGAGTGACGTGACATAGGTAGTTGGACATATTGAACGTCACACTTAATATCCTAAATTGGACAGAAAGTTGTACTGATTTGGTAATATTATGGTTGTTATTTGGGACCATTTTGAGCAAAACAAGAAGTTATGAGATCAAACTTGTAAGATGACAAAAATTAAAGCACCGCTAAAATAAATTGTCTTATTTTTTTTATGGTTTTAATCATGAATTATGTATTTTTCTTTTCGGATTTAGAAACAAGTACATTTAACCAAATTGTTAATTTTTTTTTTAGCAGAAAAATTGTTATTTCGTTTGAAGTGATTTTACACCTTTGCTGACAAAATAAATATATTTCGCACTTGACACATTCTTCAAAATCCAAAAATTTAAGATATATAATTCGTAATTGGAACCGAAAAAATACATTTGATCAATTTTTTCAACTTTATAAGTAGTTATGCATTAGTTATATACCTGGAATAGACTTATAAAATGTGTCTTCCACGTCATTTGGGAATTTGCGCAGGTATGCCGCTTGTCCAATGTAGGCTATTACTATCGCCGGGAATGTGATGAATGAAAAACTCAACTGCATATATATATATATATATATATATATATTTATAAATTGAATTGAATTACACTTGCTTGAGATTTTGGTAACTATATATATATATATACAATT
>WUAT03156249.1:0-12153 GCA_010015005.3 Ulmus americana | reverse complement strand
TTTTGGTTTTTCACAAATTAAACTTGTATTTTTACAAAGGATTTTATCATTTGGAAAAATTGTTTTAAAACGTTTTTAAAGTTTGAAAAACCGATTCACCCCCCCTCTCGGTTAGCCTTACGGACCAACAGGTACTTCTTACATTTAACCTCAACGTGAGCCCACAAAGTGCTAGTTCCAATGTTATGAGGGTTGTATTCATAATCACGTATCTTATAATGGGATCACACATCAGATGTCTTTTTACTAGATCCTCCCATTTTCTTTGATGGTTCACTTTCAACTCCTGTTTGGGCAGTTACAGTTTCTGTGTCATTGGAGATATTAGTCTTTTCTTTTGTAGATTCAATTGTAGGTGGTGAAGGCTTGACTTCCTTTTCACTCCCTTGTGGCTGTGACATCATATATATATATCCCTAGTATAACCATAAAAAACATCATATTAACATTCAACATCAGCTAATGACACAAAGAATAAAAAGCAATAATACTCATCCCGAATTGAAAATATATGATTCCATTATTATTATAGGGAAGTTGATGAATCAGCTCAAGAATGCTACTCTTCCTGTCAATTTCTGTACGTCTTTTTTGGAACTCGAGGATGGGACGTCAATCATCGAGCTGATTTGGTCTAGGTTTGCCTTGATGCCATGCTGGGTGACCATGTACCCTAGAAAGTTTCCTAAAGCAACTTGAAAAACATATTTTGATGGGTTACGTTTCATGTTATACTTACAGAGTACTTAAAACGATTGGCTCAGGTGGTTGATATGTTCTTCCGTACGGAGTGACTTTACAAGCATGTCGTCGATGTGTTCTTCCATGGTTTTGCCCAACAGATCTTGAAACATTTTGTTGACGAGCCTCTTATAGGTTGCTCCCACGTTTTTGAGTCCGAACGGCATGACTTTGTAACAAAAAAGCCCCCATTCAATTACAAAAGAGGTATTTTCTTGGTCGTCCGGATGCATCAAGATTTGACTGTATCCCAAGAACGCATCCATAAAGCTAAGTAATTTGTAAAGGGAACTAATAAAATGTTATCCTAATAATTTTGGCGGAAACATTCCCACCTTGTTTTTCATGGTATTTCACTACTATTTTTGTCATTTTAAAACAATAGTTAAAATTGTAATGAATTAAAAAAATAATAATAAAAGAAATACAAAAGCCCAAACATAAACCACATACACACATAAAATTTTGCTGAGTATTATTTTTTCCCTTTCTTCTCTGAAACGCTCCCTTGAGTCCCTGACTCTCCCATCTCACTCTCACTTGGAATCTATCTCCCTTGCCACAATGTAGCAGCCCTATCTCTGATGACTAATTGGTAGTGCTCTCTTGGGCAAACCCTAATCCTAAATCATCATACACTTCAATTTTGGGCTTCCAATCAGACAAATCCTTACCCAAAAAGGTAAATTTATTTTCATCTATGTTGATTCTTCTTTTGATTCTCTTATCACCTACTTCTTCCTTATTTCTATGTATGCATGCCTCTGATTCTAAGATAATAGGAGAAAAATTCTTTGATTTTCTATTTGTTTCTCAAGAATAAGATAGTGGAAGTTAATGCTATTTGTATGAAATTGCCATGTCAAGACGATCTTCGCAACCTCTTTCAAAGGCACCATCGATTCACCAAGTGAGTATTTCTAAAACTATATGCTTTTTCTTCAATTCATTTGCTTTGTTTGAATCAGAAATTTTCGCTTTCTTAACTTTTGGTGATGAACAAATTTGAATTATGTATGAATAGGGTAGTTTCTAAGAGCTTATTTCCTTGGAGGTTATGGTGAGAATGGACATGAAATGAATGATTTGGAAAAAGGTGTTACTGCTACGGTTAAATTGTGGGCATTGGGCATTCCAGTAAGTTCGAAAAATATCTTTATGTGTTACACAATAACTAACCATCATGATTTTTGTGTCAAGGTGTTGCAAAAATTGGGACTTTTAACTCTAATGCTTGTTTATTTAAGTCATAGATTATGATGTAATTCCTTCGAGCTCTTGCTTAACTGAACATGTTTCAGATTATGATAGCTGTTCTTGAGTCATCCATGTGCTAGACCTTGGACCTAGAGTCAACTTGGGCCCACATACAAAATCAGTTCAAACATTTATTTGGCTGCAAGTGAGGTTCTGTGGTCATGAGGACACAATCTTAACTAATTATTGAAAGAAAGCGATATTGTACTTTCTTTCAAATTGGTGAAAGATCTAAATCCTTAATGGCATATTATATAAGCAATTTCTTAGTCTCCTGTTTGTGTATTACTTGCATGCCTTGCCTTGTTTGACTGACAAAATAAAAGTTTACATTTTATCTTTTAATGTTTGTCGAATGGGAGTATGAATTTAGACATTATAATATTTGGAAAAGTTGAGTCCTTCATTGCTTTAAATTTAACTTCTAGCAAAAATAATGGGGGAAACATTTGTCAACAATGAGTGTGCTTCTTTTGGAAGTTAACATATTATATAAGCAATTTAGACATTTGTCAACCTTAGTCTTTAAGTAATGTACTTCTTCTTTCTTAATCTTTTCTCAGTGACTTTGCTTATAATTACCTAAATGGTACAATACCGCATGAATGGAGGGTCCCTCTTTGTTCTCTTGTGTATTGCATCATCAAATGCTTCCATACCTCTGATTGGATGGTATTTTGTAGTGTACAATACGACTTCGTCATTTTCTTTGAATTTTTACATTTCTTTTTAAACTATGCCTTTCCGTTTTGTTAAATAACCACGAACTTGGAAGTAAATCAATTCTCTGGTGTTGTTCCTCTTGAGCTTGAGAGATTAACTAACCTGGAAACTACGTATGATAGCTTCTCTATTAGCCCATTTTATTTTTGAACTTTTTTTTCGTCGGTGATACATTCTAGGGGATGAGAATGAGATTAATTCATTTTGATGGTTTATTGATTTGATGTTATAATTGCAAGATGTTGTCTTCTAATCAGTTGTTGGGAATGTTGCCAATGACATTTGCTACACTAAAAAATTTAACTGATTTGTAAGCTTTTATTATGTATGTGTTTCGTTGAAAGCAACAAGTTAGTTTATGAGTCATATTTAATCTGTTTTATTGATAAATTTAGTTAGATAAATGATAACAACTTCAATTGAAGGATACCTAACTTTAACTTAAAAGATTGTAAGGAAGTTTGATTCTAACAATTTTTCAAGTGTTTTTGTACTAGCTTTTAGTCAATCTAGATTTTATTATTATTCTCATATATAATTGAATTTTTTATTTTTAAAGAGAAATGCATGCAAGCGGACTTGAGGGACCCATCCTATCAATATCTCTCTTGGCTAATTTAGTTGAGCAGTGAGTAAAAGGCTTTTCAAATTTCTAGCTACTGCTTTTTATTTATTTATTTATTTATATTTTTTAGTTTTCAACTGAATTGTTTTCTTTTTTCTTTAATGTGGGCATATGTGTATAGGCGGATTAGCGATATACTTAAGCCAGAGCAAAAAATTCCTGAGTTGAAGAACATGACAAACTTAGTTAGATTGTAAGTTCATTGTTTATTTCATCAAATAGCATAAAGCTGTGATTTACATTATGCATTTAAATGGTGGTTATATAATCCAATTCAATTACATGCTTTAGGGCTTTGAGAAATTGTAACATTTCCGAAGAAATCCCCTCATACATCTGACTATGAAAAATTTAGAGGTCTTGTAATTTCTATATATATGTATATGCGTGTATGTGTACATATATATATTCTCAACTTAAATATTTGCATAGAAAGACCTTTAGGGACATTAAATTTTCCTCTATAGAACAATTGGGATTTACATAATAAAATTCAAATACTGCCAAGAACAATTGGCCGTGCCCTTGAGCTCGGCCGTGTGCGTGGGCTGCGTGCGGGACAGGATGCTAGCATGCAGCGTACGGGATGCCAGCACCCAAGTGCAGGGTGTGCAGGATGGGACGCTAGCATGCAGGCTCGCGGGGTGCTAGGTGTGTGTAGGGAGGCTACCTTCATGCAGACAGAGGGCTCGGTTAGTGGGCGAGGAGCTCGGCCATGCGTGGCGCGAACAGCTCGGCCGCATGGCCTTGAGCCCAGCTCAGCCATTTGCCCTTCGTCTTGGTTATGAGGGCTTGTTGCTCGGTCCAGCTTGGTAGGCTGGCGAGTGGCATGTGCGGGATCTTGCGAGCAAGGTGCTGGGTGCGTGGGCGCTGATGTGCGGACCAGTTGCTGGGCGTGCGGGCCAGCTGCTAGATGCGCGGGCGCTAGGGCACGATTAGGCCGAGCTGTTTAGCTCAACAGTGAGGCGTGCGACTGGTCCTTGGTCTCGGTCACGTGTGGGCAATTGGGTGGATGGCCAGCTTGGAGCTTGGCCAGGCAACTCAACCTGGTCTTGAGCTCAGCTAGCCTTGGTTACTCGGCCTGGGTCCGGGTGTTGTCGTGACCTCAGTTGGACATCATGCCCGATTCAGACTTAGTTGTTTATTTTTGGACTTATCCAATCATTATTGTTTGTCGTCAAGCGTGACGCCAGATTGGACTTCGAGTATCGGGAACTCAATTGTTTTTAGTTGCGATCGGTTCGGATCATATCCATTAGGAATATCCCCTAATAGGTTCAAAGAAAAAGAAAAGGAAAAATTAAAAAATAAAACAAAAAAAAAAGGAAAAAAAATATTTTTATTCCCAAAACCAAATTACTAATACTCGAAGAGTTTAAGAACTTGGGCGCAAAAAAAGCTTAAGTTATCCAAAATAGGTGCAAAAATTTTTGTTAAATTATTTGGTTGAAAAAAAATAATAAATTTTTTTTTTAACCCCTGGGACTAAATTGTTAATATTCGAAGAGTTAAGGAACTTGTAGTGCACAAAAATCTAAGTTATTCAAAATAGGTAAAGGTTAATCATGTCAGTTTTTTGAAAAATAAAGGCGGAAGGTACCCGTATGCAATTTAACCCAAACTACGGGTCCCATTTTGCTTTTTTCAAAAACTTGAGGTACTTTTTGCATATTTGTGCAACTGAAGGGTACCAAAATGCAATTATCCCTAACAATATACTAATATATATATTAACATTTGTAATAACAAGTTCCTAATTTGTAAAGCATTCTAAAAGTGCTTAAAATTGCAGTACGTTTGAGCGTTAAGTCCATTCTCATAACTTTGAAAGCATTTATTAACCAGATATTCAAAGACATTTGCACTTTGATTTACTCAGACAGGAACACGATAAGATGGATCAACCATTTTCAAGATAAACAAGTTTCCAAGGTCACCTCTTGAGACACTGCCAAAGAAACAAGAAAAAATATAAAAGAAAAGAAAGGAAAAAAAAAATAGAGGAACTGAAGGCCGTGCACTTATTCCTTCAAAACATCTCTCAATTACTTTAATTTTTTTTCACTCATGTGGAAACAGAGTACAATATAGAGCACAATATTTTGAAATATTGCAAGTTTTTTTTGTTCTTCAGTAGTAGTAAAGTCCGTAGGCATCATATTGAAAAATTTAAGAACACCACCAATGTTGGGAAATAGTTTATGAGAAAGGAGAGCTTTTTCTGTTTGAGTAACTCATGAGTAGAAACTACAGATTTTTTACATAAGACGAGCTTCAAGTTTGATAATTCCTAATGACTAGAAATTTTTTATGCATGTTGGGTTCAAGGAACTTGAGAATAAAGAACATATTTTTTCATGTACCTGAAAACCAAGAAATTCTAATAATGCTAACAGACATCATTTGAGGAAGAAGAACAATGACCCAATAAGACTAAACTCGCCACAATAGAAGCATGCTTAGATAAGGTATGAAGTTCATGTTGGGATTTTTGATATAATTTCGAGGTTATATAAATTTAACAGAAAACTTTAGAACATTAACTCACCGCAATTCCTCATCTAAATACGTAATTTCCAGTTCTCCACGAGCTCTTCCAGGTGCTTTAATAGGTATCTGTACATCACCAATTACATGTATATACAAACGTCATACACATGTCCAACTTCACATCAATAAAACAGACTAAATACATTGATTGAGGTACTTACAAGACCTGCAATTTTGAAATAATCGAATTGTACGGCCACTTTTCTTGCATTCAAAGGTGTTAAATTTGCTGTTACCTACAAAAGGATTATATAAGTGATTATATCACAATTCGAATATCAGTAGATGGTAAAAAACAATTACTTTAATTTGGAAGAAGCTTGTTTGAGACCTTCTTAACGAGGTTGATTCAACTCAAGGAGTTATTTCAGCGGTGAAATTATTTCTCCTTCTATATTTACTTCCTAATGAAGAATATTTCCTACATTCATAACATTATTAAAAGATTAGATTCAGCAACTTAGACAACATCATTTGGTGCAATGATTCTAGTTTAACATTTTAGTTTACAGGGTCTTGAATTATCCTATCTTTCATGAAAAAAAGAAGGGTTGGATATACCAAAGGGACCAGGCTTCTCTTGATTTCATATAAAAAGAATAAATGCTACTCATAATTAGAACTAGAGAGAAGCCATTTAACATTTTTATTTTTCTATCAGAAGGCTTCTTTCCATTTAGAACTGATCATTCCAAATAGAAACAGCTAGTTGCCTATTTAGAATTACACATGGGGCCAGCTTCTGTGAAGCAGAGGAAAAACAAGAGCACCATAATTATGCAGATGAAAGGCAAATTGAGTCACTTTATGTTGCTTCTTGAAACTTTAAGATGTAAGCTATTATACTTATACTTTATCGTGTATAATCATTCATGGAAGACACTTTTCAACTGTATGTATGGATAATCTAAATCTTCAGCAAAGAACAAAGCCCAGCCCTTGAGAACTTAAATAGGCTTTTTAAATCCTTAAATTTTGTTTCTTTAAGAAATCTAATATCCAAGAAAATAAAAGAAAAAACAATTTTAAGGCTTCTACTTAAATTTTGAGTTCATGGTAACATAGCATACAAAAAATGGATGAACAAGAAAAACAAAAGAAAACAATTCCGAAATTACCTGATTGAAGAATGGCCAAGATTCCATATTTTGGGCTCTAAGTGTATCCACATTGATTGCTTGATAATTTTTAACCGATCTCAAAATTTTGGGCCTCTGTCATAATTAACATATGTGATTGGTTTTTACATGAAACAACAGAAAGAAACAACAGAAATTCGCAGGTCACAGCTAATTGACAACAAATATAGTGGAGGCAAAGAGAATTGGCCTAGTAGGTCGAAGAAACAAAACAAGAATCATCTATGATCTTCTCTACATTCATAATAAACAAATTGTCAGAGATATTTAGTGGAAGCAAAATGATATGCGAACAAGGAAAATGTAAAAACCTTTCATGAATCACCCAGCATATTGGATTACACTACTTTTGTATAATATTATAACTTATAAGAATCTATTTGTACTTTGTTAAATTTACAGTTTTAGTAACAGAAACTCATAATTTGTCACTTGCGATGACTTATTAAAATCCCATCATGAAATAAAATTGCATTTATTTGGTCACTGCGCCTACAATAATGTATTACTATCTCTCCATTTTTTAGCTAGCCCTTCATTTTCTTGAATTCCAAAAACATAGTAAATGATTAAAATTTATGCGAGTAATGACAAGTACAAACAACCAACAGGATCAATAATCCTCTGCAACTATAGGAGCACCAACTCTCTATCTTGTGACATTTTTCTGAAGAAGTATTGACACCTTTAAAGAGAGTCAAGATATCTACAGCAGTCAAAAACTCAATCTAATTAAAGAACGTAAATAATTAAATTTTGTTCACCTGGGTTTGCAAAATTGATTTTGAAGTGGTGTATATGAGCTCCCATTTTCCATTCAGTAAATCAGATTTGAGAGGTTCCTTGATTGGACTAGCTGCTTCAAGTTTGCTTGCAATCTATTTAGAAATAAATTCGAGGATCAAAACATAAAAGACACATGCATATTCAGAAGCCAATAAATGAATATATCCTCAAATTTATCAGCCATGGTTATTTAATTTTGGAAGTGTACACACAATTAATATTTTGGACTTCAAATAGGCGTAAACAATTCTAAAGTTTAATGATTTAACTTGGAAACTTCTAATACTACAGTACCTAAATTCAGGAACATTTGATAGAAAAAGAAAGAAATCATTGTCATAGAAATCTTGACGATCCAAATTTACCACCATAGTGGTCAAGGACACAAATAAGACCTGTCTTTTCTTATCAACTTCAATAGAGAATCATGGAAAATCAATCTATCCCTTCTGCAGTAACACCAATTTCCATCTAATGTTTGTTTAGTGAGAAATTTTTTGCAATCCAATTTAATCTCATATCCCAAGTCTTTTATCAATATCTGGAAATTAGTTTCAGTTCTTTTAGTAATAAATTACACCAAAATTTCCTCTTATCCGCTAGGAAAAATCAATATAGGAATCAAATATAAGCTAAATCGGGAAGAAAAAAAATCAGAATTTTGGGCGAATTTCTATGCTCAAATTACATTCAGGAACAAGAAAATATAACAATAAATCAAATCGAATCAAACCAAAAACAAAAACAAAGGAAAGAATTAACCAACCTGATCAACAAACTGCTGGTCTTCAGGGGAGGCCTCGGCGCCTCGATCGAGAGGAGCAATGGCATCAAGAAGCTCCTCCTTGAGAAGCTTAACATCTTTGGTTTTGTTCAAAAAGGCAGAAAAGAAGGAAACGCTGGCTCTCCATTTCTGGTAATCTGGAGCTGAAGAGATTAATGGCGTGTGGATGGGTTTGGTCGGGAAGTGGGCGGTGGCCAGAGGAGGAGGTTGGAAATGGAGGTGATTTGGTGGTGAAAATGGGGAAGAACGAGTGGTGCTAATCGGAACTACGTGACTGTGAGGGTACCAAGATAAGGCCATGGTTTCAGTTTATGGTTATGGACGCTTTTTTGTTGTTTTGAACAATCTCAGAGGATAATTACATAATGTACCCTCTAGTTAACAAAAAATACAAAAAAGACTCTAAGTTTCTAAAACATCACTAGAGTACCCTCTAGTTAACCAAAAATACAAAAGGACCCTAAATTTACATATTTTTTTAATTTTTTTTTGAAATTACCCTTGAAAATTTAATTAAAAATTATTTTTTAAAAAGAAACATTTTTTATTTTATTTTCTTCCTCTTCCTCTTTCTTTTTCTTCTTTTTTTCCCCTTTCTTCTTTTCTTCTCTAGATCTCCCCCCTCCCCAAGTCAGTGATGACCTGCAACCCAGCCTCGACCTTGCCTCGCAACCCTCAATGACCAATCCCCACGAACCCCCACCATCGGCTACGACCCATCCTCGCGACCCACTGCGACCCGCCTGCATCCAGCTCACTGCTGCCATGAACTTCATCCCAAAAATTTAGATATATTTTTTTATTCAAATTTCTTGTTGTTAGATAGGCTTTTGATTTGGATTTTGAATTGGAATCAGATTTATGATTTTTTTTTTATTGAAATTTGGAATTGGGTTTGTGTTTCTGTTTTGATTATGAATTTCTTGATTTTTATTATGATTTTGAATTTGGGAGCATGAGCAGAACCTTCGATTTTGATTTTGATTTGGTATATGCAGGATTATTGAGGATATTTGTTTTGTAATGGCGGCTCTTTGAGTGTTTTTACTTTTGTCATTTGCTTTGGGTTTTTGTGTTTTTGTAAAAGAAGGAAATAGAGAAAAGGAGAAAAAAAATTATGAAAGAAAAAGAGGATGAAATGCTGATACAAAGATGATAAAAGTGAGTTGAATAAGATGATGAACAAGTAAAGAAAAAAAGAAAAAAAAACGTAAAAAGAAAAAAAACTAAACTTGAAAGGAAAAGAAAAACAAAAAAAGAAGAAGATATATAAAGGAAAGAAAAGAAAAGAAAAAGGAAAAGTAAAAGAAAAAAAAACAAAGAATTGTAAAGGAAAAGGAAAATAAAAAAAAAAACGAAAAAAAAGAAATTATTATTATTTTTTTAATTTTTTATTATTAATTAATGGTTTATTAAATACAAGGGTAATTATATTTTATACAAAAGGGTAAAATGACTTTTCAAATGGGCGGAAGCCCCTTTTTTGTATTTTTGGTTAACTAAAGGGTTCCGCCCTTTTTTGTATTTTTGATTAACTAAAGGGTATCCTAACGAGCTTTTAAAAACTTATGATATTTTCTGTATTTTTGATTAACTAGAGGGCACCATTATTTAATTATCCCCTATCTCAGATATACTCAATATTAAAGGTAGTTGTGTAGCCGTTCCACGTCCGTTCCGGTAAGAATTTTTTATTTTGTTTAGACTAATGGCTTCCTATGGTTTGTCATGTTCTCTTTTATTTAATTTTTTTATAAATATGTTAAACCCCCTATTACTATTATTTATTGGTATTTTTTGCAAAAATATACTCCAAAATTAAGGGGCAAGTTTAACTAGAAATAGTAATAAATAATAATAATAGGAGGTGTATTAAAATATTTAAATAGGAGGCAAAATGCAAAACCGAATCAACGATAAGAGTCATTTGGGCCAATAAATCTTTTTTTTTTAAATGGTAAATCTCACTAGGAAAAATGATTTAATATATCTTTTCAAGGTTCAATTTGGAAGGATATAATCAATTTATTGGGTTTGGAAAAATGTAATTTTTTAACCAAAATTTTCTTTTTATCTAAATAATGTAGGTGAAGTGTGTTTCATTGTGCAACTGAAGCGTGTGAATGAACTTCATACCATATGTTGGTGTCAAAACCTGGTTTAGGCCTAATACACAAAACGCGTTTTAGGCCCAATCAAAATGGTTAAATCAATGCCCAATCTGCCTGGCCAGTCAAGCAAGTTGGACTCGGCCCAACTATCAAGCCCAACACACCTTACAAACTCAAATTCTTGCTTCACCAGCAAGGCAAGGACTAAGTCATAATGACATTGTCTTTCAACATCTACCTCTACAACATCTCCCACCTCTTTCTCCTGGTTAGCGTAACTGACTAGGAGAATAGCACTAGACCTGTAAGCCACCTCATCATGAACGTTGTGGAATAAGCTCACTCCCTTGACTTATGAATAGACCAGGACGGCTAGTGTTTTGGCTATCAAGTGCTTCCACTACTACAAAATATGTAATAGGAGAGAGTAGAAATGGTATGGGGTTGTCAAAAAACCTTGTCATTTTTTTTTTTTGCAATTAAAATAAGAAAAGGAAAACGACATCATTTTTGTCAAAAAAACGATGCCGTTTACCAAAAAGGCAGAGATGTTTTCATAAAACAAAGACTTTCGGCGTCATTTCTAAGTAGCCGATTCCATTACCCACTTTTGGCGTCGTATTTGAATTGACGCCGAAAGTCCAATGGTCTAAAAAATCACATGTTGGTCACATGGGGACTTTTGGCGTTTTTTTTCCCCAGTCGATGCCAAAAGTTGCATAACAACAACCAACCCCACGATTTTCTCCATTTCGGCATAAAATTTACCAATTTTTTTCTCTCTGGTGATTTTTCTCTCCTCCGGGCATATTCCAACCATCTAAGGCTTTCATTTTACTTGGGTTTTTACTTCATTTAACTAAGGTATGATATTTATGGATTTATTTTAATTTTTTTTAGAGTTTATTTCTAATTTGGGGATATTATGATTTTTGTTTAGAAATTATGGATTAAATGTTATTTTCTTGTTACATTAAAGTTTAAAAGGCTATCAGTAATATTTTGTATGGATTAGATTTAAGAAAAATTAGATTTTTACTATTAATTTGGTGAAATTTAGGAAATTAGGGTTTTTTTAAAGAAATTCTAAAATTCTTACTTAATTTGTGTACAATTGTGCTAATTGTTTAAAATGTTATGGGTTGTGATACCCCGAAAATTCACGTCATTAGCTCTATTAATTTAAACAACTATTTAATGAAATGATTTTACAACAAAGTCGTACCTGTATTAATGTTTTGAATTCATAAATAATTATGAATATAATTGTTGTGTTAAGGTCACATAAAATGACGTATCATATA
Organism: Ulmus americana; assembly: GCA_010015005.3. Lineage (NCBI taxonomy): Eukaryota > Viridiplantae > Streptophyta > Magnoliopsida > Rosales > Ulmaceae > Ulmus > Ulmus americana. The sequence continues at coordinate 133 of WUAT03156249.1, read as the reverse complement.
TGTTTTGTGACTGCTAAATAAATAATGAATATAATCAAAACATCAGACTAAAAGTTTAGAGAGAAAATTACTGAAATTATATTTGGCTAAACCGTGCAAATATTTATAAATGCCAAATTATGTGTCTAAATAA
>WUAT03156138.1:0-12155 GCA_010015005.3 Ulmus americana | reverse complement strand
TATGTGATTAGTATATTAAAAAATAACATAGTAAACATGTCATCTAAGAGTTAATATAAGACTTAAGAAACGCGATACTAAAAGTTTTTATCGCAATATTTCAACACGATTTAAAAATGTGATCAAATGATGAAGACTTTTAATTACAGGGGCTGACACATCGTTTAATAAAACGCTGCTATATATATTATGATCGCATTTTTTTACCCGCGCTTGAAGGCCATTATTCTAGTAGTGGTTGCTACGGAAATCCTTATGGGATGAAATCCGAAAGGAATAAACCAGAACATAATAAAAGTGTCTCCGGAAGGGATATACCAGAACGCATAAGAGTGGCATATCCGGAAGTAATATGCTAAGCGCATTCGGGAAAAGCCTCCAGATGTGAAAGAACGGAATGCATAAGAATCGTATATCTTGAAAGATTGTACAAGAATGTGTAAAGATGGTGTATCTAGAAATATTGAGCCGGAACGAACATTGGTCGTGTATCCGAAAACTTGATATCAGGACCAATAAGGTAAGGAGTACACGTGAGAGTTTTACGGAAACTCTTTCGAGTAAGATGTATATTGTGTGGGAAGCCTTCCAGCTAAAGAGGCACCTAGAGTCTTTTGGAAAGTGTTCTAGAAAAAGATATATATCCTGATGAAGTCAGGAAATGTTCCTGCAAAAGGTAAGGAATTAAGTCAGGAGAAAAGTGAATTTAATTGGAAGGTTTCGACCAAGTTTCAAATCACAAGTGCCGAAAGGGTATGGAGTAAGTAGTAGGATAAGTTGGGACTTCTCCCACTTTCCCAGAACCAATAGCACCACCTCAAGTTAAATAAGTGGAATAATAGGTGGCAAGCATGCAAGCCTTTTGACTTTGGTTTTGCCTTAGGTGTCGAATCAAGGAAATGCTAGCTGCCACAAAAGACAAGTGTCCAGATTAGGAGTAAGCCATAGGAACCATGTGACCTCTATAAATTAAAGGATTAAAGGAAGAGAAGGGGTTGATTAACTGAATAAACCATCTTTCTAAAGTTCTAAGTGTTCGAAGGAAGGTTCTGGAAATCCATCCAAGAACTAACCGAGGTTTAAGAGAGAATTCAAGCTAGGAATTTATAATCTCGGCTTGATCTTCAATTCAGGTAAGGATCTAGTGAATTAAACTCTTTTAAGGTAAAGAATTCGAAATTATAGGATTAATGGAATTTCATGAACATTGAAGGTGTTCTTCAAGGAGGTCATCAGTTCAAGGTTGAAGAAATAGTTTTCTTCACACGATTCTTATGGTAAAATCCTTAATCTTCTCAGGAGAATAATGTTTAAAAGTTAAGGAATAAATCTAAGATAAAACCATGAATTTACATACAAGATTTCAAGTTCAGAAATTAAAGGAAAAGACTTTGCATGTCATGGTTTTGGACAACTTTTATGTCAGGATTGAATGATTTAATTGAGGTAGTAAAACAACTCTGATCTTCCTATATATATATTTTTAGAAAGCTCAAGATGTCTACTTTAATGTGTTAAAAGATGGGAATTTTCCTATGGACATATTTAAAGAATTAAAGCCAAGAAGGCAAGCTGTTTTGAGAAACTCGGTTTAAAGCAAGCTTTGAATGAGAAAATTGAGTTTCCGGACTCTAATGTTTTCAGTTGAGAAAATCATCTTTTTTTTTTTTTTTTTTAAACAGAGCTGTAGGGATTAAAATTAATAAAGTAAATGAATGAACTTTTGGATTTGGTCATTATAAGGCCTATCCAGAGCGAAGTTAATGAATAATGTTTTATATTAATCCTTTAAAATTAAGTGTATTCTGAAGAAGGAGCTAGGCATCTGGGAGCAAAGTAAAGTAGTAAGTACATCTCACCTACAACATGTTTTAAAGGAAAAGGAAAGGGAAGAATTTAAATGTTTATATGTGATGATAGCCGACTAGTGTCCGGGAAGGAGGCTATGCCTTTTTAAGGCGTGTATTTAAGATTATTGCAAGTTCTTTTATCTTGCTTATTTTTAGAGAAGGTATGATTGTAATTGCAAAGGTTTCCATTATGTTGCTATGTTTTAAAGGTGTTTCCATTTTTTTTACATGAAAGCAAAGATTTATACTTAATCATTCTCACAATTTATTATATTGCGAGTTTGTGTAATACCCGGCCCTGTTTTATTTACAACGAGGTGTTCACTAGTCAAGGCTACGGATTGGTTCCCGGATGTGTTCCGGAGCCATCCGAAAAATTAAATACGGGTACATACACAAGGAAGGAAGGAAAAAGGGGTACAAGCATGTTTTTAAGAGTTGCATAAGATTTTCATAAATTTGATTTCTTTATTCTTTTCCAAGTAAGTTTTTAGTGAGAAAAATAATGTATTTACTGAGTTTTCCACTCATGTATTTCTCCATGTTGTAAATACTCCAGCTAGAAGCCAACAAAGTGCAAGGTGCTGGACTAAAGCTAAGTCTCCGGAGGATGATGATGGATTGGTATGGAGCTGCCAGAAAGGAAAGAATAATGAGATTAAGCTTCCGCAAAGGTTTTAAATGTTATGTAATCTTTATGTATTCAACTCGGTATTTAAATAAATTAAACGACATATTTTAAAGGATAAAGGTTTTTGTTTGAATCCTTCCAGATTCATATAGTAAATGAGATTTAAAGGCTACATGAAAGAAATTGTTTTTGGTACATAGTTTTTGCATGGTACTGTTTACATAAGGGAAAACCCTCTGGATTCCTCGTTCTAGGGTAGGGTTTTATTGTTTAAAGAAAACCCTTCCAGACTAGTGGTTCTGGGGGAATGTTTTAAAAATCACTTCCGGAAGTAATGTTTTTGCAAAGGCACAATTTATTTGAAAGAAAGGAAAACCTTATGAACCAGTTGTTCTGAGGGAGGTTTACAGTTTAAGGCCTTCCGGATTGTTTAAGAGTTAAGGCTATTTTCGAAATAATTTCCGAAAGAAAACCCTTATAGACTAGATATTCCGAAAGGATATTTAATGGTTTTAAACTTTCTGGATTTAATAAAAGAGTTAGTATTTTCTTGTGGTTTTCCGGAAAGAAACCTTTCGAGTGAGTATTTTTCATTTTTAAATTAAAGTATCCAAAATGTAGGTTTTATAAGAGATAGATTTTACAAAGGGACCCTTCTGGGGGTAAAGTTTTTCAAGGATAAGCCCTCGGGAAGAAATGTTTTACAGTTTTTAGTCTTCAGCTAGTTCCTTCTGGGAAGGAATGCTCCAGCTGGGAAAAGATAAAGGTAAATGATTTCCCTTTTAGTTTTCAAATGTATTCTTAATTCAAATTTGATTTTAAGATATCCCTAAGCCAAAGTAAGTGCATTTCTAAGTTGTTTTCAAGAGTGTTTGGAAGAAGAAAAAAATTGTTTTCCGTAATTTTGACACTAAGTGTCAAAGCTAAATGGGGTCTAAGGAAGAGGATTAGTGGCCCCATGAGGGCGGATCGCTACATCTAAGGACTCTCATCACAAAATTTTATTTATTATGGATGTCCAAGTCTTTTATGCCAAATATCAAAAGAACAAGAATGGAGTGAAATACTATAATCTAACGAAATAATTGGATCTTTGGTTTCAGAAATCAAAATCTTTGAATGGATTAAGGAGCTTCAAGAGAGTGCTTATCCTTTAACAGGGTAAACCTATAAAAGTCTCTTATGTTGATTTCCTTGAAGTTTTCCTTGGTTGCATTGTCCTTCAATAACAAACATTGGAATGAAATTAAGTAAACATTATTATCAATACAAAACTGGGAAATACTAATGAGATTTTTGGTGATAAGAATGACATGTAAGATATTTTTAAGAAGTAAAGGGTTTTTTTTTTTTTTTTTTTAAAGAAATTGAGAATGACCAATTTGAGATATACAAAGTCCAATTCCATTATCCATATGAATTTTTTTTCTTACCATGATAATATGAGGCAAAGAAGATGTTTTTCTGATCATTTGTGACATGGTTGGTAACACTAGACTCAGGATACCAACAAGAGTTGTTTAGATCTTTTGGCCTTGCTGTAATCATGGCAGTCATAGAACTTTCTTATTGGTTGCAGTCTTGTTCTTCATCAATTTGAGCTATTGACATTAGCTTGGGAAGAAAACCCCTGAGATTGATTACCAGTGGAGTTGCAACCAGAAAAGTTTGTGTCAAACCTATAGTATCACTTTTGACCAATGTGCCCCATTTTACCACAAAGCTGACATTATGGCCTATCATATTGTTCCATCTACCTTCTCAAGCTCTTCCTCTAGAATTCCCATTTCCATATCCTCCCCTCTAGTTAGAACTCTGAGAATAGCCTCTGCCACCTTGAGAGTTGTAATTTCTCTTTTGAAAAGCAAGACTAGCACTAAAGTCAATTGGATTCATCTTTTGCAAGATCCTTCCTTCATGAGATAAGAGAAGGGTGCTAATATGTTGAACAGAGTCAGAAACTTCTCAAGAAGAGATGATTGCAACAATTGACTCATATTCATCCTCAAGGCCATTCAATATAGCAAGAATGTGATATGTATCTGATACAACATGGCTAGCTGCTCCAAGAAGATTGTAGAAAGATTTGGTCTTTGTAAGGTATCTTGAGAGCTTGTATTTGAGTCTTGTAATATATGACATTTGCAGTAGATTGAGATGTAAATTGATGGGCTATAATGAGCCATGCCTCCCAAGTAGAAGAACATCCACAAGTTGGGGAAGATAGCTTGGAGAGATAGAGGCTAAAAGCCAAGAAACGAGGAAATGATCTTGTCTTTGATACAAAAGAAAAGAAGGGTTGTTACGAGTAGCGCCTGTTAGATCAACCATGATGTACTATGAAATCTCCAATGTGCCATAGATATGGCCTTCTAAACCATAGCCAAGAATGGCATTTTCAACTTGAAACTTCCAAAAAAGAGAGTTGTCATCTTCTAGACGGATTGTAATCAACTGTCAAAGAGGACTAACTTTCTTCAAAAAATCTTCAATTTTTGCCGGAGTTGTTCCACGATAGGATGCTGAAATTCTCAAACCTAAGGGCTCATCATGAGCAAAATTGTTTGTCACCATAGACAAACTAAGAAAGCAACCTAGTGCTCTGATACCAAGTTAAATTTCTAAAGAACGTGAAGAAAGAGAGCGATAAAGAGAGCACTAGAGAAAGAGAGATGAATTGAACAAACTTTTCTCTTATTGAATGAATGAATTACAAAGACTAAGAGCTACCCTTTATATAGTAGAATAAGAATCTTAGAGAATAAAAAACTAGAGTGTAGAAAACAAGAAATATAACCTACTTTCACATTAGGAAATATAACTAACATAACGGCTAAAACAAACTCTAAGGGCATTCTAAATAAGGAAACTTATACAAAGCATATCTCTAATAATGCATCTTTTCTATTAATTTGCACCTATTGGACATGCTTACTTGACATTAGCAAAAACTCATACATATACATGAAATAATTGGCCGATTTAACATTTGGTTATAACTTTAAAAAATAATTAAAATAAAAATAAAATTTTTATATTAACTATTTGGGAACCCTTTGTGACAAATATATATATATATATATATATATACATTCTAACATCTCTAAATTAATACCCCAATAATTAATAACTTCTGACATTTAATAAAATTTCATGAAACCGACCGCATTCTATGTGCATAATTTAATATTTCTGCTATTTAATAATTAATACAAAATGTATATAACAAAAAATTAATTAGTAAAATCATATTCTTTATAGAACTATCTATCTAGAGTAGCATATCAGTTGTCCTGGTCTCAAACTGTAAACCTCAAGTACCTTACGAGCTACAACATGAGTGAGATTTGAAAGGTTAAGAAGAGAAACACATGAGTGAAGAGCGCTTAATTTATCATCATCCATATCTTATTCAACTTCCTCTTCATAACGGTCTTGTGACGATGCAATTGCTATAAGATCTTCATCCGATATTTCCTGGGAAATTTGTTACTCCTCCTCTAGATTTAAGAGGGCATTTATAGACATTGGGTGATAAATTAGAAGTTAATCAATGAGAGTTGTAAGTTCTTATTCTATTGCTAGTTCATTTGACTCTCTTCAATTTCTTGATTTTCCTTTTCAAAAAGACACATGTACCTAAAGCAATTAGCTACTGTTGTGTTGGAAATTATATTCTATGCTTCTTTAGCCCATTTCATGACTGTTAATTGATCAAACTTATAGATGCCTTCTTTTTGTTGTTCATGTCTATCAATTGCATTTAGGAGTTGGAAAGGCCGATATCGCCTCTTAATCACTGCTATAATTCCAACATTCATCAGTTGAATTTTATAAGTAGATGTTCTACAAATTAATAACATTCGCTAATTAATAAATTATTGCGCAACGGATCATATTTTAGAGATGTCAAATTATATATATATATATATATATATATATATATATTAAATACGTATTTGTGAGGAATGAAAAAAGTTAGTAAGGAATGAAAAAAGTTAGTATATGATACACTATCTCTATATTCTTCTACGATCTATTTCTATATACATGTATATATTATATATATTATGTATGTGTACAATATTTCAAGAAATTGATAGGCTACCAGCTGATGGTGCTTGCTTCCAAAATACACGTCTTTTTCTACCCACTCATTCACAAACCTATCAACTCCAAATCTTAGGAAAAAAAAATATATATATATTTTCTCTTTGAAAAAGAAAATAACTTGGTAAGGTTTTAAAACATCTAACTAAATAGGGCCAAAAGCTTAGAATGGGTCCATATGATTATTGGATATATCCCCCTGAAATATACCCCACAAGGGGAACACAACCAGAGAATCTTGATTTGCCACGTGGCCACCTCAACTTTTGCCTCTTTTCCATTCCTCATTGTTCCAAAGTAAATGGAAAATATTTAACACGCCTAGGTAATATCTTCTAATCCTACACTATATGTATATATATAACTATATATATCAGTTTCGCATAACACATTATCCAAAACAAACAAATCCCAGTTAAGAGCTTCTAAGAAATTCTCTGAAAAACAAAAAAAAAAAAAAACAAACTCATCAATGGCAGAATTTTCAGCAGATTTGCAAAGCTTCAAACCTCAATTTCCTTTCTTGGATATTGATCCAAACATGGAGGAAATGACCCAATTTTCTGGGATTAGCCCAAACACTGTCCTGGACAATTCAAACTTGATGAATTTCCAGAGCTTCTTGCCATTTTCTAGTGAGAATTTCTTCACCAATCAAGCTCCTGATTTTCCAGGAAACTTGGCTGAAAACTTTCCTGGAATTTCTCCTGTTGCTCCTCAGCTAAGTGCTTCTTTAGCTGGAAATGGATTATATGAAAGCAGGAAGAGAAAAGAAATGGATATATCAGAAAGCAGCTCTGGAATCACTTCTCCCCAAGTTTCTGAAACTGGGATTAAGAAGAAAAATGTAATGCTTTGTTTTGTGATTTGATTTCTGAATTAAAATTTGTGGAAAAATATAGTTTTTCTTATGGTTGTTTTGATTGGTTTTTTTGCAGGGTTTAGGAAGAGGAAAGAGAGTGAAAAGTAATGGGAAAGAGGAAGAAAAACCAAAGGATGTTGTTCATGTTAGAGCTAGAAGAGGCCAAGCCACTGACAGTCACAGTTTAGCAGAAAGGGTAATTAAAAATAAAAATAAAAATAAAAATGTTTTTATTCTTCTATATTAAGAAAAGAAAACAAATAAATTGTTTTAAGTACTTCTAGAATTGACGAATTTTTTTTTTTAATTCAGGTTAGAAGAGGAAAAATCAATGAAAGACTCAAATGCTTGCAAGATATTGTCCCTGGATGCTACAAGGTAATTAAAGAAAATTCTAGTAATAAAATTTATATATATATATATATATATATTATATTCAATTGAGTTATATATAATTTCAATTGAATTTATGGAATTGCAGACCATGGGAATGGCAGTAATGTTGGATGAGATAATTAATTATGTCCAATCCTTGCAGAATCAAGTCGAGGTAATTAATTAGTAGTTCAAAAAAAAAAAAGTCTATTTTTCTTTAAATTTTATGAATATTATCTCTAACAATAATGAATATTTTTATTTTGGATTCAGTTTCTTTCCATGAAGTTAACTGCAGCAAGCAATTTTTATGACTTCAACTCAGAAACAGATGCCATGGAAACATTGCAGGTGCTTTCCCAATTTCTATAATTGTTGACTTTAAAAATCCAAAGTCTTGGGTTTTTCGCTTCTTCTATGTATTATTTGTTTATTTCCCTTTTCTTTTTAAATAAAATATAATAATTGAAACTAAAGAGTTTTCTGTTTTATATATATATATATATATATATATATGGCGTAGTTTTACGATACCCTTAACCATTCATTTTTATCTAATGATTGAATTAAATTATAATTATTGTTTTGAATCAGATTACAATATAGTCATTTTAATTATAATTATTAAATAAAAAATGAATTGTTAAGATCAATATTTTGTACCATATAAATATTTTATTGTGGTATCGTAAAAGAACTCTCTTGTATATTTATATTCAGTTTATATAGATTATTGCATGTGAGTTATAATTGAAGAGTGATATTGAACAAAAATATGTTTTTATGTGCAGCAAAGGGCAAAAGCAAATGAGGCAAAAGAGATGGAAAGATTGATAAGAGAAGGATATGGAGGATTGGCTTGCTTCCACTCAACTTGGCCTCTTTGACTTCACTTTTGGATGTTACCACTTATTTCCATACAACACATGAAGATGCCTCCACTTTTCCTTTTTTCCCCAACCTAATATTAATTTTCCACATGTTTTTAAAAAAAGTAATTTGTTTCCACTTCAAAACTATGCTATATATATCTAGCATAAAGTGGATTATCATACTTGTACACTCTCCAACTTGTGGGGAAAATTTTATGGATGTTAATACAGAAGGCTTGTAATCACAATCTTATTCTAAATTATATTATTTTAACTTTTAAATTTTGGGATTTTCATTTTTCATTGTATTATATTGATAATTAAAGATTTAAGGATAATGATGCTTAGATATATGAAGGTTTTCACTTTTGTCAAAACAAATTTCAATATTTTACATGATGTCATAGTGATGTCTTACATTTCGATTTATTTTACAAATAATAACTTCAAGTTAGAATTTAATAATTTTTTTAATAACGACATAAATACTGATAGATTAATATTGCCAAAATTTCTAGCTAATTTTATATCACATATATTTTTCAATTTAAATATTATTAGTAGAAATAATGTCATCTATGTTCCTCTAAGACACAATGAAACAATACAATTTGATAAGATTGAATGTGATGTGTTGCGCTTTATGTTCAGAATTAATGTATAAGTTAAATATAAGTAGCCAAATTGGAATGGACTAGTTTTGACACATTGAGATGGGAAAGTTAATTAAAAAGACTGTAATATGTTACTACTTATAATTAAGGGGAAATATCATTTTTCACCATCCGTTATGTGTTTTTATCACTAATATTTTTGGATTGTGGAAAATATTACTATAAACCTTTATTACTATTTTTTAAATAGAAAATATTAACCCTAGTGAACGAGAATCAACTAAAATGTGTAGGCCTTTTTAATGTAAACCCCAAAATGTCTTTAATATAATTTTAAAATAAAATAAAATAAAATTGATAGATGTAAACTGAACTTATGTCCAAACAGAAAACCAAAAAAATAATAATAATAATAAACAAAAAATTAAACCACAAAAAAACCAAAAAAAAAAAAAAATACAAAAGTAAAAAGAGTAAACGACGAGAGAAAAGAAGAAAAAGAAATCGGTTAGTTTATCTGGAATTTAATACTGACTCCACGATTGGCAATGGGAGAACTGACAAAGTGGTCGTCGGCAGGCGATGGAGAACTGACAACGCGCAGTGGAACAAATCTGGATCGATGAAATGAAACAGTGAATAAGGAAGTCAATAAAAATGGGTAATTTTGCTCGTGTTATTATTATTATTATTTTATATAAAAAAAAAAAAATTGTGCTTGGACACAATGTTTATCCTATTTTTATTTTTCATATATAGAAATACAATATTATAATAAATTAATAATTTACAATTTAAGGGTAATTTAGTCTTTTCAAATTACTTGATTATTATTGCATATTTTAATGAAAATAAAGATTTATTATGATATTTCCTAAAACCTAAAGTAATCCATGATAAAATGAGATTTTCTCTATCATTACGATTAGATATGTTAATTAAGAAGAATCTACAATTATATTGATACAAACAAAAACGAAAACAGAGGTTCTCTTTTGGGAAACCTAGAAATTGCACTTTTTAGGAGTCTAGAGGTAGACGACACCCGATATAGTACACTACTCGACACTCCATCTCATATTGAATAAGTTGTCTATTTTTTTGATGAAGTGATAGGTAATCACCTTTCTAACCCTAAAAAAATCTACTAGCTAAGAAGGTGTAAAAACTAGTAATTTGGGTCACATGTTTTCCTATATATGCTGTCTTGTTGGAAGAATAGAGATGGTAAATACTTAATTGAAGAAAATAGAGAGAAAAGAGAACAATAGTGATTATATACTAATCTTTCCAATATTGATAGTTTAAACTTAAGCCAAAGTTTGAATTTGAAATCATTTTCATTTTTCATAAATGATAAAACATCTCATTTTTGAAGGAAAAAACCGCACGGAAGACCCATGGATCTCGATTTTTATCATTTTGATCAACATAAACGTATTTTTTTTTAGTATCTAATATGCAACTAAAATTAAATATTAAGTACCGAACTGGTACAATTTCTTTTAGCAAAAAATCAATATGTACAAATTCCATGTAATTTTCTCTATTTTCAACCAACATAATTCTCCTAAACTCTTTCCCTTTTTATTTCTTGTGTTCTATTTTTTTCGATATAATTTCTACGCTTTGATTTATTTGAAGAAATAATAAATAGAAAACAAAGGTGGAATCATGCAGGACTAAGTCTACAAGACAAAGGTTCAAAAGAAAGGAGAAAAAAACAGTCTACAAAATAAATTCTACTTGTCAAGTAGTCATCCATATTAATCTGAAGAATCTTTCTTTATATATTTTTATTTTTTATTTTTTCTATTCTTAAAAGAACAATGTGTGTTTAGATTACTAATAATGTTCTGATCTCCAAAACACAACGAAACATAAAAAGACTTTGATTCGACATGAATGTGATGTTGTTGTGTTTGTGTTCATAAAACTTCAGTCAGAAAAAGACAGCCAATTCTGATCGAAGTGGACTACTGACAAATTCACGATGAAAAAGTTGCAATACAGACATTGTAATATGCTAAGAAATTTGAAAGGGACTAGTTCAAAATAGAATTTTGCTTATTATATATTCACTATACTGATTATCCAAATTCATAGTGAAAATTCATGATGCTCAAAATGATTTTGAAGTATACCCATCCAAACTTGATCCTACAAATAAAAACGTCTTATAATTTATATGAACTTTATATATAATGTAACCGTTTGGTTGGATAATTGAGAAACCCTGTCGATATTTCAAATATTTTCACTTATTTATTTAGAGTATTTGAAATATATAATATCTTATTTGGGTATTATTCTAACAATTCTCTCTCATTCTATTACTTCTATCTATTACTTTTTAATAAAATATTATATTTCTTCATCACTTTTTTAATAAAATATTACATTTACACCATATTTTTAATAAAATATTACCTTATTATTTTTTAATAAAATATTACATTTTTTTTATCACTTTTTTAATAAAATATTAACTATCTCCACTACCTTTTTAATTAAATATTATATCTCTCCATCACATTTTTAATAAAATATTACTTTTTCTACCATCTTTTTAATAAAATAATAAAATATTACCTCTGTTTATCACTTTTTTAACAAAATACTTTTTCTTTTTATTCTATTATTATTAAATTCGTAAACCTTACTATTTTTTACAAATACTTTTTTTAAAATACTCTAAACCAAACAATAATTTTATTTTAAATATTCTGTTTAAAATATTCTGAACTAAATAAAATTATAACTTCAAATATGATAGTTTAAATACTAACTAAACTAGGACAATATATATTTTCGTATCATGTCGGAGTGCTATGTGATTTT
>WUAT03156027.1:0-12156 GCA_010015005.3 Ulmus americana | reverse complement strand
AATTTCCATGTTGTTCGCCGGTGTACTAGTCATCGAAAAAGTTGCAAAGAGGATGTAGATGGTGATGGTTCGGGAAGGAAGAAGAAAGGGAAAGAGAAAGATAAGAGGTTTTGGGCCTTTTTTAAAAAAAAAAACAAACTGTTGTTTTGTTTTCTTTGTTTTTGTTGATTTTCTTTTAAAATAATTATTATTTTTTTAAAAAAAAATAAATAAATAATGAATTAGAGGTCCACATTGTGAATGACATTTTTTGGTTGATTTAATATTGCAATTCTTTCATTTGAAATACTAGCAGGGTATTTCAAGTTACCAACCAAACTCATACTTAGTCTTTTGAGATAAAAGCTCAATATTCTAATAAAAACAATCTGTACTCCTCTCCGATCGGTATGTTATCAAAATTTATTAGGCCGTATTTGGTTCAGTATTTTGTAGTATTTGAAGAAAGGTGTTTGAAGCAAGGTATTTGAAACAGTGATTTTGTTTGGTTATGACTTCAGAGTATTCTAAACAAAATATTTGAAGCATGATTGTTGTTTGGTTCATATTATTCTAAACAGAATATTTGTAAAAACTGGTTGGGTTTATGAAATTTAATAATAATATAATAGAAAAATAATATTTTATTAAAAAAAGGTGGTAGAAAGAGATAATATTTTATTAAAAAGGTGATGGAAAGAGATAATATTTTATTAAAAAGATGATGAAGAAAGATAATATTTTATTAAAAAGTAATACAGTGGTGGAGAAAGATAATATTTTATTAAAAAATAATACAGTGGTGGAGAAAGATAATATTTTATTAAAAAATAATGGAGTGGTAATATTTGATTAAAAAGGTAATAGATAGAGGTAATATTTTATTTAAAAAATAGTTGAAAGGTAATATTTTATTAAAAAAGTGATGGAGAGATGTAATTTTTATTAAAAAATAATTGAAATGTAATGGGGAGAGAATTAATTTTTGGAATAATATTGAAGTAAGGTGTGGTTGGGTATTTCTTACATATTTGGAAGCTTTTATTAGTGGCTAAATCATGAGATTCACTTTGTTGTTTAACGTTAATAAATGATGTTGTCACTATCAATACTACATGGAATGACAAAATAACAGATAAGATTGATGTTACCATCACATGCAAGGTTAGAATGTCTAGCTGGAATATCTTCACTGCTTTGTTTGCAGAGTGATTCTAATAGCCATTAGACATTTACATATATAGTAAAGGGACTTGAGCTGTGTTATTGGAGTAATCAAATTTGGTGTGGGAATTTTATTGGTTGCTTAATTAGTTATGATAAGTAGTAATAGTTATTGTTTTTGGCATATTACATAAATCTTTTCTGGAATTTTGAGTGCTGCCCACGAAACATGAGAGAGAGGGGTTTGTTCACATATCATTATCAGGTTAGAAAAACAGGTATCAGAAGCAAATATGTCACATAGTGCAACTGTAGCAAAGTTGTCTTTCAATTTTCTTTTTTATTAATAAGATATATCTGTGGATTCTAACGCTATCTTAAGAAAATTCCAAAACATGTGAACAATTCCAACACACTCGTGAGAGAGAGAGAGAGAGAGAGAGAGGCAGACTAATACTCTAAACAAGAGCACCGTTTAGTCCTCTCTGTGAGCATCTACATCTAAGAATAACATAAGAAATGAACCTGTAAATCAATATGAAGCCAACCATGACGCCCACATTCCTCCATCTACTCAGTTCTCCATATCCTTCTTCTTTGAGAACATCTTCTTCTGTCTTGATACACTTCTCAAACATGTACTCCAAGCACTTTCCGGAATCCGAGAACTCGTTTATGAGAAACCCTTCGAATGGATACTTGAAAAGAGAAATATAATGCATGAAAATCCAATATTTTGGGATCTCCTGCTTTGAAATGAAGTAACCGGAGAACAAAAAGAACGATCCCATAACACCGGCAATGACCGAGTTTCCCACAATGAAATTAGGCACAAGAGCACTGAAACACACCACAACTGAGTTTGCAGTGTACAAGATCAACCAAATCAACAACAAGAAGTGGAAAAAAGCCATGAAATTCCGGTTCAATCCGACTAGCCAATATAAGGGTATGGAAAATAAGGTGGCTAAGATGAGTAAAAAGGGCAAATAAACCAACCCATTTGCAATGGCGTAGGATGAAACTCTATAGCTTCCACAAGAGGTCTCTTTCATCAGAATCTCCCTCTCTTGCAAAAAAATGGGTAAAGCTTCTATGGTAGATGATAACAAGAAAGTTAAAATGAAAGCAAATAGACCTACCCTTTCTGCTGCTCCAACCATATCATCTTTAAGGTCATAAAAGATTGATCCCAAAACAAGTCCAGCAACCAACATTTGAACAGTTCTGCAGGCGAAGAGCTCTTTCGTCCGGAAAATGTTCTTGGAGAATCTGTGAGTGAGAACAATCGTTTCCTGCAATCTTGAATTTGCAAAATCTCGAGGAAAATCGATCCCGGAAATGATTATTTCCTCATCAACAACCTTGGATTGTTGAAAGAGCTGCTGGAGTGTGAACTTACCACTTCTACTCTCACCCTGATCATCACCCTTTCTCTGTTGTGTTGTTGAGGGAAGCTGAGGCACCATTTCTTGGTGGTTCTGATGATGAACTAGCTGCAACTTCTGGTGCTCTTGAATGGCTTCAATCGAGTCAATAGAAAATTCTACAACATTGACATGAAGAGGAAGCTCTAATCCCATCAGCCTTAGATTCACACCAAGCTGTTCAACCGTTCCATGGTGCAAAACAGAGCCATTAGCCATCAAAAGAATCGAATTGAAAAGCTTCACAATTCTGTAACCAGGCTGATGAATGCTCAGGATTATGGTTCTTCCTCTGGTCTCCGCCATTGTCTTTAACATATCGATGATCTGAAGAGCAGAGGTGCTATCAAGACCGGAGGTTGGCTCGTCAAGAATAAGCACTTTGGGCTCATGAATCACGACCACTCCGATTGAAACTCTTCGCCTTTCTCCGCCAGAAATCCCTCGAACTCTATCATCCCCTACGCGAGCACCGGCCACATGGCTCAGGCCAAGCTCTTGAAGAAGTGCCTTCACCCTTGAGGTCAATTGAGCTGGAGGAAGCCTTAGCCTTAGCTTGGCGCTAAACAAAAGGGTTTCTTCCACTGTAAGTAATGGAAATAGAGTGTCTTTCTGAGTAACATAGCCTGAACTCTTCTTGAACTTAGCTTTATCAACTAGTTTCTGGTTTATGAAGATTGAACCACTCTGTGGTGTGAGTTTCCCTGCTAGAATCTCCAACAGAGATGACTTTCCAGCTCCGCTCGGCCCGACAATCGCGAGGATTTCCCATGGCTTGGCTCTGCAGTTGACATCCTTCAAGACATGCTGGATTGAACCCGTTGGAGGACATGGTTGTTCTTCATCATCAAGCTGCAGCTTTAATGGCGGCTGCTCTTCTGGCTCGAGATCAACTGCTTGATGACTCAGGATTGGCTTTTTGGTGAAGATCTTAAAAGGGTTTTGTCTGGTTTGTGTGTTGATCTTGTAGTTGATGCCTAATGCCTCAATCTCACAGCCTTGTTTGTTCATTGGAACAAGCTGCATTTCTTTGTTTCTGTGTTTTGATTCTCTTGCTTATTATTAGCTGTTTCGCAAGCTCGTGAACTACTTCAAATAACTAAATAAAGACCCAGCCGGTCTGTTTTTAAAAATATATTATATAATAGGTTTATTGCGCTCACCGTCCCCAACCTTTTAAAAATATGTAATTTTATCCCCAACTAAAATTTTGTCCCACAGTCCCCAACCTTTAAATAAAATCTGCAATTGTTTCCTTTTCGTTCACTTTTGTTACTTCCATTTATTAAATTAGCATGCGCATCGCATGTGAGATCCTTTTAAGGTGGTATTTGCGTAATTTTAACAAATAAAAATAACGTAATTGTATGTTTTAGCTTAAGTGAAGCGCACATTGAACTTAAAACATACACAATTACGTTATTTATATTTAATTAAATTATTTAAATATACTTCTGAAGGGTCTCACATACGTCTCACATGCTTATTTAACATTTAAAAGTAACAAAAGTGAATGAAAACGAACAAAATTGAACATTTTTGAAATGTTGGGATATGTGGAAGCTCAAAATTTTAGTTGGTGACAAAATTGCACAATTTGATAAAGGTTGGAAACCATGAACGCAATATAAATAGAGATATTTACATTTGATACCTTGTGTTTGTGTTAATTACAAAAAAATTTCATATTTTCTAATAATTACATACGGGTACTTTATGGCTTGCATATACAAATTAGTACCTTGTATTTTAAAAATGCCCATAATACCCTTTATTAGTTTTAATAACATTATTTTATAAAACTTAAAATAAAAAGAAAACAAACTAAAAACATTTATACACATACCCCCCTTCCCTCCCGTTCACCATTTCTGATCATCCCCACCGGCACATCTATTCTGTTGCCGGTCAAACCCATTGTCATCCCGCCACCTGAAACCCTACCATCTTGAAACACAAATTGCACATCTTCCCTGCCCAACCTCCAATAACTCTTCAGATCTAATCGGCGTCTCCACTCCAAATCCTCGCCGATTCAATCAAAGTCACTACTCTCCCCAACCACCTCTGTAATCCTCTCCCTCATGAAATCATGTGGTTATTTGATTTTTTTGGTTGTTTTTTAGGATGAATTTGTTGGGATTTGCTTGGTTTTTGACGATTTTGATATGGTTTTTTACTTAGTTAGTTGTTTATTTATTTGTTGTGTGTTTTTTTATGATTTCTGATGCAATTGTTCTCTCTCTCTCTCTCTCTTTCTCTTTTCTTCTAATATTTGAATTTCATAGAAATTAATTGATTGGCTTGTTTTTGGATTCAAATTTTGTTCGTTTTTGTTTGAATTCTAGAGAGTATTTGGATTTTGAATGTGGGTGTTGCTTGATTATTTTGTAATCGCGCAGAAAATGAACATGAGAGAAATGAAAGTGTGTTAGTTTCTTTTAATCCGGTGTCTTTTATGATTTTTGCTCTGCTATATGTTGTTATCCTTAAATTTTTAGAAGGATAATTTAGACAGTGTAATTGGCTCAGTGTAACAAAATATTATAAATAAAAATTATAAAATATTCTTATATAATTATTAAAAAATAAAAATATTTTTGTAATTAACGCGAACGACATTGTACTAAAATGTAAATATCCTTTCTAAATAAATATATATTTGGAAATCACATTTCCAACCTGTGAAACTATGAACGTACGGTGCTCAAACCAATTAGCTAGAACATCAAAACTGGTCTGACTTTGGCCTCGAACTTGTTTACCCGGTTCACGTGCACACATGTTGTTCGGGGTACCTATACATGATGTTGTCGTGGACAAATGCACACTTCCCGTGGCTTCATATACTATACGTCGTATACCTTTGTATTTATACTCTATTACTTTTGTTGGTTCACAATTTTTTTCCTCGCAAGAAAATGCAAATCAATATATGTGGAAGACTGGAAGGTGGTAGAATTTGTATGCTAAAATGCAGAGAGTGGTTTTGTCCTTTTTCAAAATATGGATTTTGTTTGTGTGACAGAAATATCTATTGGATTATTGTTCAATTTTAAAATTTAGTTTGTAACTTTAATGGTGAGATAAGTAACCTCTTACACTAACCAAATGTTATTGGAAATTCATTTCACATGATGAAGATTAAAAATAAATAAAAAAATTCAAATACAATTTTTTATTTATTAAAAAAAAAAACAATATAAATCTATGAGAAAATAACGCGCATAGTCTTTAATTTATGTTTATTGTTCTATTTTAGCCACTAACTTGTGAAAGTACAGTAATTTTGTTATGTTTAGCATAAATGTTGTAACAATGGTCATTCCATCTTACTTTATCTATTTTGAGGTATTAAGTGATGACGTAAATGGTCAAAATAAAATTAAAATTTGTTCCACTTTAATCATTCACGTAATCACTTGATGTCTCAAAATGGATGGAATTAGATAGAATGATCACTATTGTAATAATTTGTACAAAAAATGACCAAATAATTATATTTTCATAAATCAGTAGTCAAAATAGAACTGGTCATCGATAAAACTACCCAACTAAATTTGTCGATCTATTGCAACAAAAAAAGAAGTATTTTTTCATGGATAATAACTCATCATTATCCTAGTGTGTCATTTGTGAGAAGTTCTTCGTAGTGGCCTAATTATCACTATGATTGATTGGTACTCAATTTATACATTATATAGATAGCATTTGGAGTTATATATAGGCAAAGGATCCCTATCGAAAAGAATGGCAAAAAATCAAAGAAGGTGGCCCCCACAGACATCTAAAATTTGTGGCTAAAACCACATCAAATCTTGGTGACTAAATTCCAACCACAACTTTGATATCTATACCCTTGGGCCTTGATTTGTTTGTTTCACCTTTTTCTTTGTCGACTTTAGAAATAGAGGCTTAAAATGATGTTTCGTAGAGAAAAAGACTTGGCTTCCTTCCTTGTACTACTAAATTTATGATTAGATCTAGAGTGACAAACTAGTGCACAAAAAAGAAGCGGATGTCAATTAGCTTACTCCCAAACTACATATTCCGTTCGGGGAAATGATTTTGGGGATTTTTGTGTTATAGCCAAATAAGCTACATTCTCTCCATATTTATATGTCTTTCTCTAAACCAATGAAAATGTTCAAACATAAATGTAATTAGTGAATAAATTATGCCACTAAATATTATTGGAGTAAAAGGTAATTTTTGTTAATTCAGATCTCAAATCATTAGTTCTGACCATTCATTCAATTTAAACTCTTTATTTATTTATTTATTTGTTTGTTTTATGGATTTAGATTCTATCATATAGACTTCTAAACTTCAAGAAGGAATTTTAACTTGTAAAAATTCTAATATATCTTTAATGAAATTTTTTTAATTTTTATCTAATAGTTCATCATCAAACTTCTCTTAGCCGTAATATTAATTTCTTAAAATAAAATAAAATCAACAAGAGAAATTCAAACACTAAGAAAAATTGAAGATAAACATCAATATGATGAAACCGAGAATTTTCAAATTAATGGTATAATAAAATTTATACAAGTCGAAATTCCTTCTTACTTATGGTCTACAAGTCTAAATTTAAAAAAATTAGTCTAAATCTCTAAAGTAAATTAAGATATATATATCCATTGTGATCTGTAAACTAATAATGGGTTAATGACGCTCATTGTACTAAGTTTCAATATATATTTGTCGTTATGTATGATCTGTCGTCGAAAATGACTATATTTTACCAAATGCAAAGCAGTCGTTATCAAAGTTTTTGAAATATGTCAAAGAAGAAAATTTTGTGGTGATGACAATTTTGGTTTAAGTTCTCTTTTGTATATGCCTTTCAAAATCCAACTAATTCCCTTTCTTTTTTTTTCTTTTTTTTCAACACGAAACGAAAAAAAAAAGATTTATATATCAATTATCAACCAAGAGATCAACGAAATGAGAGATGAGTTGGGGTCAATATGTGCTCCTCAACCGTTTGATAGGAGCTTGGATGATGTACGCACTATATTGTTATATTATTATTTTTTGTTTAAGGCATGTGCAACTATAAATTTAGATAAATTCTTTTTTAAAAAAACTGTAAATTAGATAAATTCTTATTTAGTTTAACTGATAATTTTTGTTTTAATTAATATCCTGGTAAAATTTGTATTGTGTTTTAGAACTTCCACTGAATCTGTTTGTGCGATTTTGAAACACACGTGATTGGCACCCTTGAAAACTGTATAACATGTAGAATTTGAAGACAGAATGCCACCATTTCCTTTATGCTAAGAATTTTATTTTTTCTATTTCTATTAAGCTTTAAGTTAAACTCACGGAATCGTTCTGTCTAAAAAGTGATTTTTTTTTTCTTCTCCTTCTTTAAGACCTTAAAAGTACATAAGAGTTCTAATTAAACTTTAAAACTTATAATTTATTAATAAATTAGAGAGAATTACATTTCGGTACCTCTAGCTTGACATTGTAATAAAAAAGACCTCGAGTTTTCAAAAATATCAACACTTATCCCTTTATATTGTGCAAATTACATTCTGGTACCCTAAACAACGATTTAGACACTTTAAAAGACATTTTTACCTTTAGTTTAATTGTTTACTTTTTGTAAAAAAAAAAAAAAAAAATGTCTAATGTTTTAGGAAATAGGAATAAGAAATGATAAACCAATTGCTAAACATCCCCCATAATACACAAAACGACACCGTTTGCAGAAGCCTATAAGGGTTCAAAATAGGGCCAAAAAGACGCAAGTCTCACCTCGTCCCTTCTTCTTTCTATGAAACCCAAAAAATGGCATCCATTTGTTGCTTTGACCATTGACACAAGGTTTTCATTTTTGCTTAGATTTCTTTGTATTCTTAATCCATTGACGTTCATCATTCTATTCGCACAATTTTGGGGTTCATCATGCTTCATTTAGGAGGGGCTTTTGAGGAAGAAGTTGAACGGTTTTGATCGTACAAAACTTGAGGTAACCAAAGCTTCAATTCTTCTTGAGTTCCTTTACTTTCTCTAGCATTTTTGAGTGGATCTTTTGTGGGTTTTGTTTCGGTCACTTTTGCAGGGATTACCAATGTATTTTTTCTATCATTTGTGGTCTGATTAATTTTGGTTCAGGGTAGTTTTTTTTTTTTTTTGGTTTATGGTTTATTTTTCTGTCAACTTTTGGGTAAAACTCTAGTTGATTTTTTTTTTGGATCATTTTATTTTGTTCTTTTTTCTAGTGTGAATGCATGAGGGTATAATGGATTCTCTGTTGTTTAAATTCAATTTTTTGTTTTAGGGTTTTCTGGTATATATTCTTGTGTTATTGGTTTTCTTGTGGTAAAATCAACATAAAAATTTCTCTTTTTTTTATTTTTTTTATTTTATTATTGTTCCTCTTGTTACTTGATAATATGTTCGTGTTTGTTTTATTCATGCTTTTGCTTTTTGTTTTGTGCTTTAGGTTATGACGATCCAGGATAAGATTATTCAACATGAGGACACGTAGTTGAAATGGAGGATAGATGATGACTTATTGAGTTTCATTCATGTTTGTGTTGGTATAGTAAACGAGTTGATGTCATTAGAGAAAGGTTAGAAAATTATTAGTGTGTCTATTACTGGAATTTTCCAAGTGAAAGAAATGCTTGTTATCCAATAAGGGATGATACTTCACTCTAATATGTTCCAACGTAATTAGGATACATAAGAACTTGTTATTCTAGTTGTTACTCTAGATGTCCAAGATGAAGTTCCTCCTTCTCCTATCGAAGTAGAGATTGTGGAGAATATACCTAAAGCTACATTGGTAGAAAATTGAAGATGTAGAGGAAGCAGAACCTAATGTTGGTGGGATTATAGTTCCATATGTTAGTAGAGGAGAAAAGGTTAAAGGTAATAAGTTTGAGGAAATAGAACCTGAGAAAACACAACATGAGGAAGCATAACCAATTGATGAGAACAGTGCTACTGATGTTCAAAGGTTCAAGGAACAGGTTGAAGGTAATTTGGAGTCTCAACTAGCTAGTGAGAACAGGCTAATGATGGTCATGTACATGCGGAAATGCCTATAGAATGGGGCATTTAGCAGTTAGAGTATGAAGAAGATGTTGCAAATGCTGATTTAGAAGTTGAACAAAACTCTAAACATTCAAAATCTAGTGAAGAAGAAACACCTAATAAGTATGTGATTCAAGAAAATGTTGGTGAGTCTGATGATGATCCAATGTGGGCATAGTATGGAAGGTCTAACTCGTCATAATCATATGAGTCTTATGTAATTTCATCCGATGAAAAGCAAGAAGAAATTCAAGTTGGCAATGTTAAAGATGAAATTGGTCAAGTAGATTCTGATGAAAGAACCAACAAGACTATACCAAATGGAAGGAAAAAGTGTAAGAAGAAGATTATCCAACCAAGAAGCATTCTTATTTTTGATGCTGTTGGTAACATTCAGCTTGGTATACATCAGTTGTATAATGATCACTACCACTTCAAGGAGATTCTGAGGACTTTTACTATTAAGCAATCATTTGAATTCAAGAAGCTGAAATCTTCTAGGGATAGGATGACTTATGGGTGTGCTACAGAAGATTATAGGTGGAGGGTACATGCTAGCAAAGCTTCTTATGGAATGCAGCTTATGATCAAGACTTTCTCTAAGGAGCATACTTGTCAACTAGTTAAGCATAACATGTGTACAACTTATGCATTGATTGCTAGAGTTTTGGAGTGTAACTTTCAGAAGATCCTAATCTATCACTTCAAATATTAGGAAGAAACTTACAAAAAAGTATGGCTTCACTAACGTACCTAAAATGAAGCTGTTCAAGGCTAGGGTAATGGCTAAGGGGATCTTTAGAGACACATATACAAAGCAGTTTAGTTTCTTACATTGTAATGCAAACATGATATTGATAACAAACCTTGGTAGTATGACCATCATTACCTCTGATGCAATTGGTCAACCCCTCACTTCAAAAGAATATTCATTTGTTTAGAGGCTTGTAAATAGGGTTTTCTACAAGGCGGCAGACCAATTATAGGGATATTTGAGTGCCATTTGAAGGGACCTTAGGAGGAATTTTACTTTCAACCATTTCTTTGGAATCCAACCTCAAGTGGCTTATGCTATTGTTGAACAAGAGAAATTAGATACCTGAGAGTGGCTTTTTAAAGCTGTGGGGAGGGATATTGAGATAAAGCCATGGTGTGTTATAAGAGACACACATCTCCTTACTCATGGTTATTTACAAGTTCAAGAGCCAACAAGTTGGGAATTCCATGCAATGGAACCAACTGTGAAGTGTAAGCATATAACTAGCAACTTTCTAGAAAGGTTTTATGCATGTGTTGATTATGAGAGGTTTAAAGCTCCAATCTCAATGTTGGATCTAATTACGTCGGAGTTGATCTTTACAAGAGGCCAAATTGCAAATAAGTGGCAACAAACTCTCACCCCTGATGTCTTAGCAAAAATTAAACTTCTAATTGTGAGTCTAAACATGCTCAAGTGATGAGGTTTAGACCTTATGAGTTTGAGGTTGAGTTGAACAACTTAAGAGTTGCTTTGAAGTTGGATGAGAACATGTGTGATTATGGTGCATGGGAATTTAGAAGAATTCCTTGTGTGCATGCCTTAACTTGTATAAACACAATTAGAGCAGATGTTGATATTAACTGCTCAAGCTACTTCACTACTAAGAATAGAGGACCACATTTGCTGAAGTAGTACACCTTATCCCTTCCAGGACTTACTGGCCCAACTTCCCCAACAAGCAATGTTGCAGCCTGCAATCACTTGAAGAAAATCAGGATGGCCAAACAAACATAGAAACAAGGTAGTCGGTAAGGCTAGGGCAGTGACTACTAGGGCCACTTCAATTACATGTAAATTATGCAAAGAGAAGGGGAATAACAAGTGGGATTGCCAAAATAATTTTGACAAGGCCAAAAACAAGAAGAAAACTAGTGGAGAAGCTCTCCAAACTGAACATCTAAACTTCATTCATTCTCCACATCTTTGCATTTTACTGCTTAAGGTACTTCAAATTTCTTAACCATTTTTTGAAACATGAAGGGACCAGTTCAAAGGTATTTGAGAGGATTAGAGAAGATCATGGAGTAACAATATCTGGACCTCAAGATGAACTACCCCAATCACAATTATCTTAGTTCTAGACTGATTTGTGGAAGCTTGTTGTTTATCGTTTTTATTAGTTATTAATGTTTTAATTTTTTTTTTCTTTGAATCCTTAATATTGTTGGATAGGAGCTTATGATGGTTTTATAATAATTAGTGTTAGAATTTGTGCCCTAAGTTTAGATACATTTGATGTATTCATAACATTCTTGATCACGTAATAAATGATTTTATTTTGTATCTATTAAATGATGTCCTATTTATGTTCATTTGTTGAATGTATTTAAGTAAACTTGTTGTCCTAAACTATAAAATAAAATATTTTGAGTTGAACATATGAGGGTTTCATATATGGAAAGATCCAATGTCAAGAATATAGTTTAAATACGTGGTCCGCAACTGATGGAATAAAGTTGGATGCTTTATTCTTGTTAAGGTTATTAT
>WUAT03155918.1:0-12158 GCA_010015005.3 Ulmus americana | reverse complement strand
CTTTCTTGGTAACTAACAATTATTCCCAAGATAAAGAAGTAATCTCACCAAAACAAAGCTTCTGTTCAAGGACCAATAACTCTCGAACCAAGGACTCAAATCTAATCTCTACTGTTCAGATTGTAGATACTTGAGTTGTGAATCTGCCTATAAAATTTCAGCTCAATTGAACCACAAAAGACCTTCCATCGAAGTACTTGATGAAGGCTGGCCGAAATAGAAAAATGTTGAAAAGATTTTCTCTCTGTTTTGCTTCTGACCTTTTCTATGCCAAGAACTCATCCCATTCCAAAATGGGTTAATACAATTAAGCATTTTCTGGACAAAAAATTCCCTTTTCTCCATGTGGGCTTTCAAAACCGCATGGGCTTTGGGCCTCCACCACATAGGAGGGAAAACCCAACAAATCTCCCCATTTCCCGACTAGGTAGAGGGATCCGCCATCCTGGCAATCAAGCGATGAACCTCAAGCTTTTCCCTTAGTACTACTTTTGTTAACATGTCAGAGCCATTATCATTGGTGTGGATTTTATCAAGTTCAACTAACTTGTTGTTAAGAGTTTCTCTTATCCAATGATACCTCACATCAATTTACTTTGATCTTAAGTGAAATGTTGAGTTCTTAGCCAAGTGTATAAAACTCTGATTATCGCAGAACAAGACATATTTCTGCTGCTTGAAACCAAGCTCTCTCAAAAACTGTTTCATCCATAACAACTCTTTACAAGCTTCAGTAGCTACAATAAACTCCGCCTCTGTTGTAGAAAGTGCAATACACTTTTGCAATATTGACTGCCATGAAACAGCTCCACCAAACAAAGTAACTAGATAGCTCGAAGTACACTTTCAAGAATCCTTATCTCTTGCCATATCTGAATATGTGTATCCAACTAACACTGGTTTGCCACTTCCAAAGCTAAGTATTAACATGGGAGTGCCTCGAAGATATCTCAAAATCTACTTTACTGTATCTCAATGCTCTCTTCCCAGATTCGAAAGTAAACAACTACCAACTCCAACTGCATGGGCTATGTCTGGCATTGTACACACCATTGCATACATTAAGCTTCCTACTACTAAGGCATATGGAACGTTTTCCATATCTTTCTTCTTTTTATCTATTGAAGGACCTTGATTTGATCTTAACTTAAAGTGGTTAGATAAAGGAGAAGAGCTTAATTTAGCTTTATCCATATGAAACCTTTCAAGTACCTTGTTAATGTACCGTTCTTGTGATATGTACAACTTCTTTTTTTTTCCTATCTTGACAGATTTGAATACCAATGATTTTTTTTTGTTGGCCCCAAGTTCTTCATGGCAAAGGACTTACTTAACTACTTTTTCAAATTCTCAATTCTTGAAGAATTTCTACTAAGAATCAATAAGATAATAAAATCATCATCAGAGAATTTATACACAAATACACAATGATCAAAATTAGTTTTCTTGTAACCATGCTCTCCCATAATTGACTCAAACTTCTTATACCATTATCTAGGTACTTGCTTCAAACCATAGAGGCTTTTTTTTAACTGGCACGCATAATCCTATTTTCCTTTTACCTCAAAATCGTTTGGCTACTCCATATAAATCTCTTCCTACAATTCGCCATGAAGAAATGCAATTTTCACATCCATCTACTCAACCTCTAAATCCAGGCTAGCTGCTAAGCCTAGAACAACCCGCATGGAAGACATCTTCACAACAAGAGAAAAAATCTCATCAAAATCAATATATTTTATCTGACTGAATCCTTGACAACCAATTTGCCTTTGGATTATGGTTGTGAGGTGTGTTCTTCTTACTTCACCCTGTAGACCTACTTGTTCGTCAAAGCTCTCTTACCATTAGGCAGCTTTACGAGCTCAAATGTGTGATTATCATACAATGATTGCATCTTATCTTCCATAACATTAACCCAGTGTGCCATGTCCCCATCTTCCATTGCTTCTGCATAACATTGAGCTTCTCCCTCACATGTCAATAACACATACTCATCTGTATAGCACAGTGTGGAAGGACGTCGGTCTCTAGTAGACCTTATAAGTAGAATTTTTTTATTCTGGCAACTGATCAGTAGTCTGATGATCTGTCTCAACCTGCATAGAGGCATTTGCATTATCTAGACCCTGTTGGTCATCTTAAGCATTATATTCCATTTATGTTGGAAAATCTAATAAAGGAACTAGATCCAAGTCAATCAAATCATCACTATACTGATGTACTGCTTTTTCTATGTTATCAATATCTTATATAGTTTGATCTTCCATAAACACAACATCACGACTTCTCACAAGTTTCGTTTCAGTTGGATCATACAATATGTAGCCAAATTCATCCAGACCATAACCAACAAAGATGCATTGCCGTATCTTCACATCGAGCTTAGACATCTCATCTTTTGGGATATACACAAATGTCTTGCAACTAAAGACGCGCATATGATCATAGGAAACATCTCTACTTGTCCAAACTCTGTTTGGTAAATCAAACTGAAGAGGAACACATCGTGTGAGATTAAGAACATGTACAACTATATTCAAAGTTTCACCCTAGAAAAATCTTGGCAACTGAGCCTACGAAATAAGATATCTTACTCTTTCAACTAATGTCATGTTCATTCTCTTAGCTAACCCATTCAACTGAGGAGTCTTGGGAGGTCTCTTTTGATGTCAAATGCCTTAACGTCTGCAATACTCATCAAAAGGACCCGAATACTCTCCCCCATTATATGTTCTGATGCACTGTAGTTTCTTTTCAGCGTGTCTCTCAACTAAGGCCTGAAAATGTTAAACACATCTAATATTTGATCTTTGCTCTTTAAAGTGTACAACCATAACTTTCTTGAATAATCATCTATGAAGGTCACAAAATAACAGGCACCACCCAACGTTCTTGTTTTTATAGTGCCACATACATCTGAATACACCAAATCAAATATACCTTGTTTTCTTGAAGGATGGGAACTCTTGAAAGAAACTCTATTATGCTTCCCTGCCAAACATTGAGTGCACCTTTCTAAATATACATCATTCATTCTAGAAAGATGATTCGTTTTAGCCAATATTGTCAAGCCTTTCTCACTCATGTGAGTAAGTCTCTTATGCCACAACTATGTTGTAAGCTCATCTTTCATCACATTAATAATCCTTTGGAGAGTTTTACCTGCAGTATATACAAAGTCAAATACTTCTTCCTACGAGCAACGATCATAGCACCTTTAGTAAGTTATCATTGACCATTACTAAAGGTATGGTAATATCCTTCATCATTAAGTTTACCTACAGAGATCAATTTCAAATGAATCTCAAGAATATGCTTTACCCCTTTAAGAAGTAGCCTCGTGCCATTATTCATTTCCAACACCAACGACTTTGACCAAGCCATCATTGCCCATCTTTACTGTCCCAAAGTCATATGTTGTATAGGATGTAAAGAAGTCTTCTTGAGACGTAGCAGGTATGGAGGCTCTAGTATCTATAATTCAACTGGTCTCATGACATGCAATATTGACAACATCATCATCGTAAACAACGAGGAAATCTTATGTAGTAGTGGTGGCAACTCGATCATTTTCCTTGCCATTAACCACTTGTTCTTTGTCTTTCTTCTTGTTATCTCGTTTTAACTGTCTACAATATTTCTCAATGTGTCATTTCATGTCACAGTAATGACAGTCAACATTAGCGAACCTGTTGGATTTGCTTATTCCTTTATCTTTGTTCTTGAAACCTCTGCTCTTACTCCTCTCTCTTTTTTTTTTTTGTAACCAAAATCTCTGACTGTTGAGAAGATCCATGTGACTTTCTTTTCATTTCTTCATTCAGAACACTATTCTTAGCCATATCTATATTGATTACACCATTTGGAGCTGAATTACTTAATAAAATTCTTAATGTTTCCCGAGAGTCCAACAATGTACCAAGTAAACACAACCCCTGTATCTCATCATCAAACTTGATATCCATTCAAGCTAGCTGATTAATTTTTCTTTGGAAAGTATTCAAGTGATCTATCAACGGAGTTCCATCTTGATACCTTAAAGCCATCAACTGTTTTATGAGAAACATTTTATTATTTCTCGTATTCCGAGCATACAACTCCTCAAGTTTATTCCAGAGTGTTCGTGCATGTATTTCTCTACTAATATGATTCAAGACATTATCATCTACCCACTGCCTTATATACCCACAAACTTGAGAACGTAGCAAAGTTGATTCTTCTTCAAACATATTATCTGGCATCTCACAAGCAAATATTGATAAATGAAATTTTTTGACATAAATGAGATCTTCTATTTTTTTCTTTTCAAGTGTGATAATTAGAGCCATTCAAAGTAATCATTCTACTCAAATTAGCTTCCATTATTCAACACAAGATATTCAGCAATAATAATCAAAGCTTTAATACCACTTTGTTGGGAGAATCACAATAAAAATCAAACTTGAATCAAGTTCTAAACAGCGGAATTACCCTTGTTCTCCCTCTTTGTGTGAATCTGTTAGAAAGCAAATAGGTAGAGCTCAAAATAAAACATACACAATAACACAATCAATTTTTATGTGGAAAACCTTCTCGGTATAGGAAAGTAAAAACCACAGCACTCTATTATCTAAACTTCCACTATCAATGAAATAATTGTACAATAGTTCTATCTAGATAAAATTAGAGGCAAACAATCAACAACAATCTTAAGAACAAACTTTCTTGGTAACTAACAATTATTCTCAAGATAATGGAGTAATCTCACCAAATCAAAGCAGGGACCCAAAAATCCTAAACCAGTGACTCAAATTCAATCTCCACTGTCCAAATTGTAGATGCATAAGTCTTGAACCTGCCTACAAAATTTCAGCTCAATCATACCACAAATAAACTTCCATCAGAGTACTTGATGAAGGCTGGCTGGAATAGAAAAATGTTGAAATGATTTTCTCTCTGTTTTGTTTCTCACCTTCTCTCCGCAAGAACTCATCCCATTCCAAAATGGGTTAATAAAATTAAGCATTTTCTAGACAAAAATGCCCCTTTTTCCATGTGGGCTTACAAAATCCCATGGGCTTTGGGCCTCCTCCACATAGGAGGGAAAATCCAACACAAAGTGCTTTAGGAAAAAACATCAAATTTTATCATCTTCTTGAAATATAAAGTCTCAAAACTAGCTAACAAATAAATACAAAATCCAATTCTTAGTTTCAATTTTCCCTCATATCACAAATCATAAATTTTTGGGTCAAAGAGCTTGATCAAACTTACATTAATGCTTTTTTCTATGAAAAAGACCAAGTCACTTGAGTTAACATCAACATCATTTTTACTAATCTTAGCCTTGTCAATCTCCTCCATAGACAACTTAGCAAGCTCCTCTACCCCATTATCCATGAAAAGTTTAATGGGTTATTTCTTAATCTTCACATTCTCTGAATGATTAATCCTCTGTTTGAACTTATCCTTCAAAACCTAAAATCCATCGTTCCCTTTTACTCTAAGCTCTAGCCTTTCAACATCCACCTCTACCGCCAACGGCAGTAAAATAGCTTCGTTTTGTGGGTAAAGGAAGACCAAGGGGGGTGAGAGAAACCGAACAAGAAGTAAAGTCATGGTGGATTATAGAGAAATTTGAAGAAGAAAATGGTTGAAAATGTGCCTATTTTTGTAGGTGGGTTGTGTGGATTTTACAAGGACCTTAATTTGGGAGATATTCTTTCTGCAATGAAGAGACAAAATGAAAAAGAAGAAGAGAAGAAAAAAGAAAAACAACACAAATCAAGAGGGTTATTTTTATTTATTTTTAATTTTCAAAAAATGTTGACCATAGTGGGTCTACATGGACACGTGTTGCAGCAAAATGAAAACATGTGTCACCTGTAAACAGATATTAGCTTCATTAATGAAAATGACTAAAATTGCGACGAATTTCAAAGATTAATGACTAGGACAGTAGGACCTTGTTTGGTTTGTAGAATTTTATTGCTTTTTTGGTTCATTTTTTTTTTAGCAAAAACTTTGTTTTACTGTTACAAAAATCTTTTTTTGTTTTTGAATGATCACTTTTTTTGGGTTGAAGTTTATTTTATTTATTTATTTTTTCATATAGTACTATCTAGTTTTATTAATACAAGAGTTTTTTATTCTACAAAGTTGTAGCATGCCCATGAGTTCATAAGATAAACTAAAGTGAAAATGAGGATTACTCCCATTAATTAATAACTCATATTTTTATATATAATATGGGAAATATCATTTTATTTCTTTGTATTTTCTAACTGTATCATGAATAAATTTGACTTATTAGAAATATCACCAAATATTTTTATTAATTTTTTTTGAAAGAATTAAAATATTCTTATATTGTAAATTATAATATAGTATTATTATAAGTATAAAACAAGAATAGATTAAACTTTCCGATCAAAAAAATATTTTTAAACAATTTTTTTAGATTTGGTGGAGGTGAGGGAGTTCTTGTTACTATTTGATTTGATATTGTAAAAATGCTTTTGAGTTTTTATAAAACTATGCATTGTATCATATTAAATTTTTTTAAAAAAATATTATGTTAATTGTAAATTATGTTGTGTTCACACTTAATTGAGTAAAAAAAAAAATTCTATACCGACGTGTGATAACTTTTTGCTACTAGTAAATAAATATATTTATTTTGATAATAAAAAAAATATATTGTTAAATTTATAATTATAATTTAATTAAAATAAAAAAATAAAAAATTATAAATATTATGTTCAGAATGTTATTCCAAATAAAAATATATATATATATTTAGAATACTATAAAATCGTAAACTAAAAACACCGAAATTTGTTTGTTATATTTAAAGATTCAGAATTAAATTGCAATTTTGTGCAAACTAATCACAACATTTGTTGTGCTAAAAAGGCTTAATCATAAACAGGAATTAGAACGCGGACATTACTATTTGTTATGATCATTAAGGTGCTTTCTTTTAGATAAAAGTGACTTCTGTAATTATAAACACATTTCAAATTATGCTTCACGACACTACACTGTATTAACACAAATCACACCAGAAGAAAATTTTAAAAAGTTAACCACAGATCCTGAAATATTATATAAAAAATTTCATACGTTCCAACCAAAATACTTTATATTAAAAAAATTTGAAAGCGACAGAAACTGTAAAAAAAGTTAATCAAAATAAATAAACCCGCCAACCAGGAGGACCTGCAACTATAATTCATCCGCACGCTTGGGAATTCTTTATAACTCCCTCTCTCTATTTGTTCCAAGTTTTAGAGGAAGACATGGTACAAGAGACACACGCGAAAAAACAAATAGAAAAAAGAGAGAGAAAAAGATAGAAATTTTTTCTAATTTTCTTTTTCCATGTTTGTTTCTTTCACATGATCTACTTGCAATTCTAGTAATGGGTTTTGCAGCTTTTGACATTCTCTAAGCAGACACTACAGCTCTTTACCCACCTCCTCTTCCTCTCTCTCTCTGTTTTCTCTCTATATAAAGATCAGTTTTTTTTTTATTTTTTCTCGGGAAAATTTGTGCGAGAAAAGAAAATGTACAGAAAGGAAGAAACTTTCCCACGAAGAAGAAGAACCCCATCTTTTTCTTCTTCTCTACTTGACTCTATCTACCGTTCGATCGACGAATCAAAGGCTGAAGAAGAAGAAAATCCAGGTTTTGTCAAAGCCAGTTCTGGGAAGAAAGATGAGAAAGCGAGAACCGATCTTCGTCGAGCTATAATGATCGAGAGTTGGGTTGAGAAACAGAGTGTTCAAAGCTCGACCCTTTCGAATTCTGCTTCGAGCTCTTCGGAATCCAGCTCTGGAGCTGCTTGGTCGAGCTCTGAGACAGATTCTAGTTACAGGCAGAGATCGAAGCCGAAGCCAAAGCCGAAGCCAGTTCGAACGGGAGTTTCTCCTGGATATAACACCGAAAGATGCAACCAATTTGAGCAGAAGAAATTTTTAGAGAAACAGCAAAAACCCAAGAACGAAAATGGCGGATTTTCGAAGACTAAGCTCAGAGCCCTGAAAATCTACGGAGAATTGAAGAAAGTGAAGCAACCCATTTCGCCAGGAGGAAGGATAGCGAGCTTTCTCAACTCCATTTTCAATTCTGGGAATGAGAAGAAAGCTAAAATGTGCAATAATGGAGCTGTGGAAGATGTGAGTTCCGAACATGTTTCAAAGTCTGCTTGTTCATCTGCTTCGACTTTTTCTCGTTCATGTTTGAGCAAACATTCTTCTACAAGGTCCAAACACAGTAACGGCGCCAAGAGAACGGTGAGATTTTATCCGGTAAGTGTAATTCTAGGCGAAGATTCTCAACCTTGTGGTCACAAATGTCTTTACGAGGAAGATCCAAGTCTAATGCCATTGTCTACTATTCGAAACTTGGTTATAAATTCTTCTTTGAAAGAGGATCCAAAAAAATTGGTGAGAAAAGTGAATGGAGGTGCAAGTGAAGCTAGAGATTTTCTTAGAGGTTTTTGTGATAATGTTGAAGCTGATGATGAAGATGAAGAAGATGATGGAGAAAGCTACTCGAGTTCTGATCTTTTTGAGCTTGATCATCTTGTTGGAATTGGAAGGTATAGGGAAGAACTTCCTGTGTATGAAACTACTAGTTTGAAAACTAACAAGGCCATTGCTAATGGTTTGAGATTGTAGTTCATTTTTTTTCTCTTTTCAAAATGGAAATGTGGTTAATGGTTTATTTGATATTGAATTTGTGAAGTTATATTCTCGTTTTGTTTTTGTTTAATTGAGCAATAATCTCATCTAATCACATTTATATTTTCGAATATGAAGCATAGTATTTTTTTTTTTCGATATGAAAGCAAAAGCCAAAAATGGGACTTGAAAAGATATTTGGTATTGAAAAGTGTAACCAATTCTAGCAGCAATTATTTAATTTAATAGTGACTAAAAAAAGTAAGAAAGAAAGGTTTAGTAGATTAAGCGTCACTCTCAAAAAGGAACTAAAAAA
This sequence comes from Ulmus americana, assembly GCA_010015005.3. Taxonomy (NCBI): domain Eukaryota; kingdom Viridiplantae; phylum Streptophyta; class Magnoliopsida; order Rosales; family Ulmaceae; genus Ulmus; species Ulmus americana. Next base: position 3,173 of record WUAT03155918.1, on the reverse strand, counting down.
GAAGGATAAAAAATAAAAGCAGAGACAAATCTTCTCTGCTATGAGATAAGAGAAAGTGAAGAATTTTTTTTTACTTTGTATCTACAGTCTTAGCACATGGCCTCAGCATCACAAAGTAAAATTAGGTCATCTTTTAAACTCAAAGAATGGGAAATGATTGAGAACCCATGACTTTTTTGGGCCATTAGGTTGTGATTTCTAAATGGGCAATAATCCCAAGTCATTTTCAAGCTAATTATATAAGACTCTAGTTAAAGCAAAGGTTTTTAGCCTTTTGGGTGTGATTCATGTTTGGCATTTTATCAAACACATGGAAAGCGAAGAAGAAGAAGAAGAGTGAAAATAAATTGCAAATCTAGCCTCTAATTAATGCTTCTGACATGAAAATAATGGAGATTAATAATTCTACATCCTTTGCAGACAAGGTAGGACCCCTCTGAGGAATCTAAGAAGTCAAAATATAACAGGATCATACATGATGGCAAATATGTAAACTTTTTACAGCAAAGGAGGAAAACATAAAGTTGTGATCAAACTCAATATTCTTGAAATGATATGGGACACTAGTGGCCTCTTGGGTTGACTTTGAATGCCACCCTCCTCAATAGCCTTCTTCCAAAAAAGAAGAGATTCAAAAAGGAGGGAGGAAAAAAAAAAGAATAAAGAATTGACATAGGGGTTGGGAAAAATTTGTCAAGAAAGTTGAAATTTTCCAATTTTGATTAAGTTGGACTGTTGGAGGGTGGCATGTCTTATTATAGAGTAGATCATAAATGGGTCAATTATTTCTCTTCTTGATGCCATCATTTTTATCCCTAGTGAACAAACAACCACTCTTTGATTTTGTTGACAAGAGTTCAATCTAGATAGTAAAAAAAAGAGTTTAAGGCTCGAATCATTAGAGAGAGATTTTTAGTTATTAAGTTGTTCCAATTAGTAGGGTATTTTTGGCGCTAATTTTTTAATAATATATGTGTTCGTTTAGTAAATAATATTTAAACATTGTGTGCAGATACATGTTTTTTTAGTTTTAAAAAGGTTCAATTTATTTGAATTTTGGATTTCTATTTTAAAAAATTAATTTATTAAGCGAATGTAATTTAAGTTCTATATTAATTTATTAATGTTTTTATATTTAATTCTTGTGAAACTCTTAATAATATTTTTGAATTTTAAAAGTAGTATTCTTGAGTATTAATGTTTGAATATCTAAATACTAAATATCCTAAATGTTATAACAAAAACTTGTAAGAAAATATATCGAGAAATCTATAAAGATCAAATTAGATCTTAATAGGAGAATCAATATTTTATTGCCAGCCACAATTTTCATGTTGGAAGTAGTTTTCATACGGGATATTATGATCAATGATTACTCCATCAACTACTATCTACTTCGGAGAATATTCTCACTGAATTTTTTTTTTAAATATAAAAGTTCAAAATTTTCTCATGAAGTAGTGAATTAGACAAGGTCCTTAATAACAAATAGCGAGTCAATCTTCATAAATTTCAACGTAAATTATTACACTTACCAAAAAAAAAAAAATTTAAGGAAAAGTAGTTTGTACTAACTAGCCAAAAAGATAAATTTTGAGAAGTACTTAAATAATCAATTAATAGTAATTTTTGAATTGTTTACAAATAAGTTTTAAAATATAAAACCATATTATAACTATAGCTTCAAATATAGCTTAAATTAAACATTAGAGAGATTTTGTTCTCCTAATCCATAGAATAAAAAAATCCATCATTCAATGAACTTAAACATTCTTTTTTCTACAAACAACTCAAAGAACAAATTACGTGAATCTCAATCATTTTATATGAGGATTGAAGATCTTTAAAGGCTAATAGCTAGCAAAGATCAATAACCTAAATTAGGAAGAAGGAGAATGTAAGTGCAACCAACCTATTGGTCGTGTAAATAATGGTGGGGTATGTTTCTTACCAACCATACAAATATCAGTGGCATATACTATACAACACAACTATATAATTTAGATGTTACAACATATGCATGTGTAACAAATAATTATCAGAAAGACCTTGGACCACGTACCAGCTATATCCTTCCACTCCTCCTCTACTTCTTCTTCCATATTTGTCTTAATAGAGATTTTGCATTCTCTTATTTTATAGTTAGATTGATACCGCACACTCTACAACTTGTCTAATAAGCTGTTTTTGGCACCTTGTGCAGACACTTAAGCCATATTAAGACGAGGACGACCCCTTTGGTCTTGCTAATATTTATATTTATATAGGAAAATAATGGTTATGTTCTCACAAATTTTGGAATAAACTTGCCTAGCTAGCTAGCAATCTTTTCCACACATTTATATCAGGTACAATATATATATATTGAATCAATTGTTATAGACTATAAATATAACAAGTCAAATCAAAAGCAAAGTTGATGAATTCACTCAATTGTTTTACTTGATGATTATTTGTCGTTGGTATCTTATTTTCCTTGCAACCCTAGTAAGATTGTGATTGCATAATAATTTTATGGTTGGAATTATTGTGCGATATATATTTTTATAATCTTGTGAGGTAATTCAGCTAATAAAAAATTTAAAATTCTAATTTTTTATTAGTTGAATCATTTTTTAGCACAAGGCATTTTAGTGGCTTTTACACCTCGTTTAGGATGTATTTGACATGACTTTTGTTTCTCATTCTTCTATATTATAAACATCACTCACAAATCTAATAACTTGTAACATTTAGATTTTATGATATTGGTATGAAATTTAATTAAAATTTTTGTTTATAAGTTAAAAAGATAAAAAAAAAATAAAAAATCTAAAAGTAGTGGTATTTAAAAAATGGGACGCTTTTATTTATGGTCATTGAAAAATAGTCTAACTGTTAATTTGGTCATCCACAGTTAATAGCGTCGCGTTTTGACTATTATCTGCCTATAAATTATTCATGTATCATCATTATCCGCTACAAATTGTTCACGCATAATCATTAACACTTAATGGTCAAAATGGTTATACATAAATAATTTGTAGCAGATAAAAACCAAAACACAATATTATTAATTGCAGTTCGCCAAATTAATAATTTGGTTACTTTTTAGTAATTATGCATAATGTTCTCTTTTATAAAGATCTTAGATTCATAGTTTACATTTTTTTTTTGTTGAAAAGTATCCCTAT
>WUAT03155808.1:0-12160 GCA_010015005.3 Ulmus americana | reverse complement strand
AAGAATATTTTGTAACAATTAATGTTATAAATTATTTATAAAAATTATGGAAAGATTGATCAAATTTTGGTAAATAGGAATTCCTAAGAATAAGCTAAAATTCCCGTTGTAAAAGGAATTAAATTAGAAGAGAAATGAAAAAAATTTAGAAAAATTCTCTAAGTATGGGAAATCCGGAAGGAAAAACCTCCGGCTGGATCAAGAAGCAAGCCTTCCGAAGAAGATGTTCAACTCAGTCGAATGTTTACGAAAGGAAATTCTTATGGATTGAGCGTTAAAGTAAGTATAATAAAATACTAAGGCTGGAATTTTGGTCGTGAACAAGACCTTCCGGTACCACAAGTAGACTTTTCAAAACTGAAAGCAGATAGAACCAAAAGTAGACCTTCCGAGGCTTCGCTTCGGAGAGTGTTTATCAGTAAAGCCTAATCTAGAACAGGCTGAGTAGGAAGGCCATAAAGTCTAGCACACCTCGGACCAAAGGTCATGATCGAAGGTGAACCTTCTGGATAATAGAAATAGGAAATATAAGGGAGACTCTTCGGAAATAGTTGATAAGGCCAACTCAAGTGACCTTCCGAAAATAAAATATGAGGTCTATGTAAGGAGTCTTCCGGAAGCCTTCTGCTAATATTATTCTGGGAAAGGAGGAAGTAAGTGGTTATGGAAAATCTTTCCAGAACGAGATCCGGAAGGGATAAACTAGAACATATAAGAATCGCATATCTAGAAAGGTTGTTCCGGAAGGCATAAGAAAGGTATCTCTGGAATACGAAAGGGTTGTGTAACCGGAACCATAGTTATGGGACCAACAAGGTAAGGGTTACACATGAGAGTTTTACAAAAACTCTTCCGAATAAGTTGTGCAACGTGCAAGAAGCCTTCCGGCTTAGGAGGTGCCTAGGGCCTTCTGGAAAATGTTTTGGAAAACTATATCTTGAAGAAGTTAGGAAAGGAAAGTGAATTTGATTAGAAGGTTTTGGCCAAGTTTAAGATGACAGGTGCTGGAAGGGTATGAAGTAAGCAGTGGGACAAGTTGGGACCCCTCCCAATTGCCTGGAACCAATAACACTGCCTTAAGTAATTAAGTGGAATTATTGATGGCAGCCGTACAAGGAGTTTGACTTTGTTTTTGCCTTAGGTGTCAAGCCAGCTGCCACAAAAGACAGGAGTCTAGTCCATATTATGCATGGAAAGAAAAATAAAAATAAAAATAAATAAATAAATGGGGTGGGGGGAGCCCACTTATCATTATAAGTAGTTGAATTAAAAAGATTGAGTGAGTTTTTTCCTAGACAGACACTTTTTCCATAGTTTTAAGTGTCTAAGTACTTCAGAGAACCAACATAGGGGCAACAGAGATTTTGAGGCCAAGATTCAAACTAGGAAATTGAAATCTCACACTACTACAAAAAAGAGATTTCGAAAGGGTTCAAAACTCATGCGGAAAGGTTTTCACGAGGGTATAATAACCGTCTTTGTAATTGGTGATGCGGAAGCTATTTGGCAAGGGAGGCTTTTCATGATGGGTACCCGTCATGGAAACACACTTTTCGCGACGGGTACCCATCACAGAAACACACTTTTCTCGCGAGTTATCCATCGCAGAAAAGTAGAATTTTTTTTTTTTAAATATGCACTAAAATTTACAATTTTCCCATGGGTTACCAAATCCCGTGATTTTAATTACGACACATCTATTAAAAAATTAATCCAGAAATCTAGAATTTATAAACTAAAAAATAATAAACTAATAATAAATTTTATTGCTCAGTAAAATTGTATACAAAATATTAGAAAAAGTATACATAAACTAACAATAAATTTTTTATTAGTAAAATTGTATACAAAATGCACAAATTTGATTAGTAATTAAAAAAATAAGTAAAACATTTGTTTATTACCTCTTGCACAAGACATAGTATCCACATTTTAAGTAGTCGTCTAAACCGCGCAGAACAGTATGTCATCCTCTCCTCTAAACTCAAAATCGATGCAGTACGGTTCGGGCAAAAAAACTTGAGCATTTGATTTAAATATCTTGTTAAAATATAACATATCAATAGAAGAAGTTCCTCTGCTCAGTCTCTATCTTTCCAAATGGAAAAGCAAGTGTAATGATCATCTTTCTACATCCTTCCGTGAGCTTACTATGTTTGCAGATTTCACTGGAAATATCTATCTCCGCATTAAATACTTGCAAGTCTCCTCATTATTGTATGCTTTATGGTTAATTGAAAGCGTAACAACACGTGAACCAATCCCTTCATCACTCAGCTTCACATGATTAGTATCATTGTGGATAGAAACGATTGACGTATTAATAAATTTGCAAACATAGTTAGCCCACGGAAAGATGTAGAAAGATGAAACATTACATTTGTTTTTCCATTTGGAAAGAGATTGAGCAGGGGAACTTCTTCTGTTGATATGTTATAATTTAACAAGATATTTAAAAATACACATAATAGCTACGTAATTCACGAATTGGACTCTATTTATTTGATCCAATTGGGTTCTCTGCAAACATAACACCAAAATATATTTACCAAGACATTCACTTCCAAAAATACAATGTAATTTGTCTAATTTAATAAAAAAATTCTAATATAACCCAAAAATTTATTTTCTTCAAATTAAACCAATTACAACCAAATTTCTTAAAATTAATTAATCAACAAGATTACCCATAACATAATTAACAAAAATTAATCATCAACAACGACAATCAATCACAAATTTAGCGTGTATTTGGAAATATCACCCAAAAAAACCCTAACTTCACCTATTTCAAACAATTAAGCACAAAACTCAAAACTTTTTACTTCTAATCCGTAAAATTAATTACCCATAACATTTTAAGGAGTAATGTAAAAATAAACAAACATTACAACATCAATTTCTTGCCAAATCTAAAGAAATAAAAAAAAAATAAAAATACAACTAAAAATAAAGAAAAAAAAACATATCTTAGCTGTTGGAGGATAAAACCCAAGGAAGAAATACTCAAATATTGATTAGACTACTGCTATTTGGTTGTAGGGTTGAAAAATCGCCAGAACAAAGGGGTTTTGGGTTGAAGAGGTTGAAATGAAGAACCTTGGTCGCGAACAACCCTATATTGTTATAAGCTTTCCGCGACGGGTCACGTGACCCGTCACGAAAAGTCTGTTTCGCGCATCCCATTGGAATTTCCGCGAGAGTCATATGAGAGAACTCTCGCGGAAAATGACTTTTCGCGAGAGTTCCACTTATGTCCCTTGCGAAAACCCTATTTATTTTTATTTTTAATTTCTAAAAATAGATACCGAGCAAACTCTCTCCGTTTCTGCTATCTCTCATTGCATTTTTTGTAGTAGTGATGGAAGATATTAACCTCAAGAGTCATGTTCCCAAACGTCATAAGACCATTCCTACAATTGATAAGGGCATTGGTTGTATCAAGGAAAGGTCTTCCTAGGATAGGATTTGTGAGATCTCTTCGACTCCATGTCAACCACACATTTTGAGTATCCAACACCAAAAAGTCCACGGAATAGTAGAACTATCAATTTGTCCTAAATCATCCTCTATTATCCCCCTCAGTCTTCTTATAGAGCGGCTCGCCAATTGAAGAACTACAAAGGTGGGCTTGATATCCCCTAGTCATAATTGTAAGTAGATTTAATTTGGCATTATGTTCACACTTACTCCTAGATCTTATAATGCTTGACCACACTCATGCGTCCCAATTTGACATGCTACCACGGTACAGTTCGGATCCTTGTATTTGGGTGGTGTCTTCCTCTCAATCACCGAGCTCACTTGTTTCGTTAGGAATGTCGTCTTCTTCACATAGTTCTTTCTCTTGATGGTGCATAAATCCTTGATGACATTAGCATAAGTAGAAACATGTTTGATAACATATAACAAAGGAAGGTTAACTTTAACTTGCTTCAAATGCTCAAGAATTTCACCTTGTATTACCGAATTTCTCCCCTATGTGCCCACAAACAACCATTTTCCACCATAATTAACTTTCAACAAAAAAAAACATCAAGATCATCACCTATATAAAACATTTCCATATTAGACACATAATGCCCATCGTACCCTATTTTAACTCCGCAAAATAGAGCCAAAATGACTAAACCCTAAATAATATCATTCACACACTAGAGCATTCAACATAAACTAAAATATTCATAACAATAATATGCAACTGAAAAATACCCTAAATAATCACCATTATAACTTCCTGAAACAAGCCAAAACCATGTGAAGAAAAAAAACCAATCAACAATAGCCATACTTAGAAACCCTAATTATTATTGTTTAAAAAATAATAAAAAAAAAACTTTGCATTGAACAAACAAAAACCCATTAAAATAATCAAACAAGCTCATACCTACTAAACAAAAACTAAATAAACAATTATTCATGGGAATCTATTATGATATTTCTTCACCCATGCAACAAAAACACATACAAAACCTAACTTACTATAAGATGGAGGTGGCTTGCTTCCATGTTGCATTTTCTTCGCAATTTGAGAGTCTAGGAGTAGAAAACAATCATCAAAACAGAAACCCACACTTCTAAAACCCATAAAAGAACCCGAAAAACCATACCATTTTTATCGTAAAAGACAACCCAAAACATTAAAGAAAATTAAAACAAAAACCTGATAAAAGCTTGAAAATCTACTTAGACTTAGTGATTTATTAGTATCGTTTGTTGGAAATTAGGTTTAGTTTATATAATTTTATTTAATTTTGTTATAAATGTGTTTTTTTTAGAATCACGTGTATTTTTGGTGTATTTTCATGTCATAAAGTGCTCAAAAATAATATTTGGATGAAGAATAATATTAGTGAAGAAATTCTTGATGTTTGGGATTAAACGGTTCAAAAATCAGCATTAAAATGAAGAATTTAGGCTATTTTTGTTATTGTTTTAAATTCGAGCAGTATGGATTATGAACACATGTTAGTATTTTGACCATAACATTTTCATCTGAAGTGCAAATGAAGTGATTGTTATGGCTATGGAAAACTAAGAGATAGAGCTACAACTTTAATGAAGACACCTAAGGCTGATTCAAACGTTTAAAAATAGAAAGTTGGGTAGCGCATGCAACAATGCGAGTCGCGGCCTGACAAGCTCCATACAAAACCCCAAGAAGGCTGAGTAATGGCTTGTAAACTTGTTCACCATGGCTCAACACTGTTCCAGATCCGAAATTTGTTATTTTTATCCTTTTTTCACAATTTCTTTTATTTAAAACTCATGTTTTATCCCAAAAACACTCCTAGAAGCCCTAGCACTATAAATAGATCATTATAGGACTCTAAAAGGGGGTGAAAAAATATTTCGAGAAAAAGATGAGGAACTGAGATTCCTGCAATTCTAATTCTCCTAAGCTATTTTTTTTTCAATAAATTTCATTATGATCTTTTCAATTGTAATAGATTGATAACTTTTTTTTTTTTTTTTTTTTGTAATTGATGGCAGTTCTTAGCTCTAGACTATGATTCTAATTAATAAAATTCTATATTGATTCTTTCATTTATTATTGTTTTGAAGATGTAATTAATTCATTGTTTAAATGTCAAAATAGGTTTATTTAATTGATTAGGTGTACAACTAAGAGATCTAGTAGATTGGTTTATTGTTAATTTGGAATGTTAAGTACATGATAGGTTTTTTTCTTAATACTTAGTAACAATTTGTGATTGTTGGTTGCAAAATGGATTAATTATTAGGTTAAAAAGCCATAACCTATGATGCTTTTACTTGGTCTAGTCATTATCTCTTTAGAACTTTAATGCTTTTGTTGAATTAAACTTAGTAAACATACTTCTTGGTTGTTCAATGAATAGGGATTGGGTTAGCAGTATGTTTAACTCAACTAAAAAGTAAGTAGAGGTAGAGGATATTCAAGCCTTGAGTACCTTAAAATTAGATTTTTCAATTGGAATAATTAGAGTTAGAATTGAGGATTTTATTGATTAGAAGCTATGTTTAATGGTGACGAATGAACCTTCAATCACGCTTTCTCATTCTTGATCAACTTCAATCACATTTATTTAATTGCAATTGCTTTATTTCTTTCTCAAAACAATCTACCCCCAATTTATAGTAAGTATTTAGTTAAGATCAGATTCTCTGCGAGAAAGACCCTTGCTTTCGCTATACTTATTTAGATGACATAATTATGAATTTAAGTAAAGTTAAATTGCTGATTGCTTTTGCATGCATCAAAACCCACATCATATATACCTAATCACTCCCAAAATCAAGCTTCAAAACATGAAAATATCTAGAATTCACATATGAAAAACCTTCGTCTTCTTTGTTTTTTCTTGTTCTCCAAGAGAGAAAAATGGAGGAAAACGAAATAGGTGAGAAAATAGAATTTTAAAAGTTAAAAATTGGGGTAATATGACACCCTTTATCATCACTTCTCACACACGTGTGACTCAAGTGTCCACTTCACGGGACATAAGTAATATATGTTGCTAAAAGGGAAATTTCGCATGGAAATGATGACATTCGAGGCAATTTTATAACAAAATTAAAGTTGGAGACATGATTGCTGAAGGCATGAAATGTTAGGAGTCGTGAGAGCTAAAAACCCTTTCTTATATATCTATAGGTATTTGTTTTTTTTTTGGCAAGAGCTGTGTTTAGCCATAATACAAAGTGTAAATTATGTATTAATATAGCCTCGTTAGTCCTTTGATTTAACTTTTGTTAGTAGGTTTGTGTGGTGGTCTCTAGGAGTGACATGTGGACTTCTTAATTGAATCTAAAAATAAAAATTAAAAATTAAAAAGAATAAAAAGTAAAAAAAAAAAGAGTGAGGAATTGGGTCACTTTGAAACTTGTTGCTGAAAGTTTGCTTGTAAAAATAGCACTTGCATAAAAACTCTCGGAGGAACAATTGTTCAAAAAATCAAAAAATAAAATAAAATGAAGAAACAATTGTTTCACAGTAGAGTTGTATGGTTCAAATGTAAGTTATACTTCTTTCATTCTTTAGATTACAAATAATTGAGAAGTTTCAGTCGAAATTGCAAAAGTTTTGTTTTATGGTACAACTTTTTGAGCTCCTTCGTAATCCGGCTAAAGCCCCAAAGGCTGCCTCCCCCCTTTATCTAGATCTGCCTCTCCTTCGTCTAGATCATCCCCTCTCCATGCCTTTATTTCTTCCCTCCATGTATCATGGCCGGAGTCTGACCAACACGCCTTGAAATGAAGGCTAGAACTCCGGTTCTCACTCACTCTCTCGTTTCCTTTTTCTATGAGAGCCTTTTTGCAGATGACTACTTCTAAGTTCTAATTATTCTTTTTCTTAACTAGTTTCTATTATTTTTTAAGGGAGCTTCTATCATGCCCAATCCCCTTTTTGCCCAATGGGTCCCAGGGTGAATATGTGGCTCTCATCAATGCCACATTGTTGTGTTTGTTTTGGTGAATCATATTTTTGGCTTTTTTTGGGACAAGGATACCTATTGAACAGGTGAAAGGGTATGTGTTGTAATGGCTCGTAACATCCGTTTAACCCTTCTTTCTTTTTTTTTTTTTTTTTTTGGTGCCACTATTGTTGGGCTGGATATCAAGGGCTAAAGAAGCCGATATTTGTGGGCTCGCTGGGCTTTTTTTGTGTGAATTGTATTCCAAAATTTAGTTGTGTTGGTCTATAGGGGGTAGGAATAGTTGTATAATTTGGTGGATTAATTTTTTTTTATTCTTGAGGCATAGTTAATTTGTTGATAGTAATTCTACAGTAAGTAAATACTTATTAGTTAGTACATTTTAAAAAAGAAAAAGGTAATTGTTAGTATGATATTGGCTATATTTTGGAAAAAATACGAACACTGTATTTGTATTTGAGAAATGTTAGTCTTAGTCATATTTTTTCTGTCTTATGAAATCTGTATGGTTAGAAGTTGTTATTTTGTAATGTAAAGAGAAATTTTATGCAAATTTGTTGAGGAATATAGTAATAGGACTGCAACGAATTTTTTTTTAACTTGTAAAATCATTAAAAGAAATCAAAATTTACAACTCCCATTATAAACATATTAGACACAATAATGGAGGGGATGTTGGAAGGAAAATTTAAGTTTACATTCAAAACATAAAATTGTATAACAAGCTAAGTTATGGGCATTGAACTTACATCTAATAGAAATCAAAACAGCATTGTAAAAAAAGAAAAGTTGGTACAAAGTCCATAGCATTAGAAATAATACAGAGGAGGTGATTTTGAACTACTAGATACAACAAAGTAGGAGATTTTGAAGGAAAATTAAGATTTCACTGAAAGCGCAAAACCGTGCATCCAACCTAGGTTATGAGCAACGACATTATAGTTTATAGCAACAAAATGTAGCATTTGAGAAGATAGACAAGAGGCTGGATTGACAATTGTAAACTAGAGTAGAATTTATACAGAGTTCATTCTTAGTAGCACAGAAAATGCAACGAACATAGTTGGTGGTTCAGCTTAGTTGGATCCAAAGTAGTACCTTAAAAACTGAGAGAGCATAAGAGTGGCATCAATGTGCATCCGAAAAGCAAGCGTAGTCACCCTGTGAAGTTGTGTCTAACCAGAAAATGTGACATAGTTTGTCCTCATCATCAATAGTGAACTTTGCAAACAATATTGGGTCACTCGAAAAATCATGATCCTCATCCACCAAATTATGTATCGTGCCAAATTAAAATTGAATTTATTTTTCCATTTCACAATTAGTAAATTCACCATTTGTTGTTTTTTCATTAGTATTTCTTCTTCTTCTTCTTTTTTTTTTTTTTGGCTTTTGAAATATATTCACAATTTTTTAGAGAAAAAATTAATAAATTTTTATGTAATTTGTTTTGAAGACAAATTTTCTTGCTTCATATAATTGCATCTTTTTTTTTATTTTTTATTTTATTTTTAGGATTAATTTCAATTTTGTAAAATAATTTGCTTCAAAGATGACATTGAGTTTAATGATTTTGTTGACAAGTTCGTTTTAAAAAAAGTAATAACTCTTTTACTCTTAGAATTTCGGGAATAGTTTCAATCTGGCCCATAAACTTTGAAATGTTACATCAAATATTGTTGAGTCAATAACTTCTTCACTTGAATACCCTTAACCTTACTGTCACGTCATTTCTTTTGTAAAAAAAAAAAAAAGAAGAAGAAAAAGTAATGAAACTTTACAAAGGGGTATTAAGTGTAATTTTACAATGGTTTAAGGGTATGAGATGTTATTGTTCAAAATTCAGAGGCCAATTTGTTAGCACGCCTAAGGTGGGGGAACAAAAATATAATTAATTCCTTTTTATGCATGCTAGCTATATCTTATTTAATTATGTTTAATCAAAATCAATAAATAAAAAATATTCCCCTAAAAAACAACTGTGTCCATTTGGTTCACGATTCTAAAAACTCTCTCGGTGATTCTAAAACCCCAAGCCAGTTTGGTAAGGATACTTGTCAAAAACTCTCCTAAAAACCCTTCTATTACACCCCGTGGACCCACCAGTTTTTATATCATTATCGTGTAGACCCCCCAACCTTTTTTAATAAAATAATATTTCTTTATCTTATTTTTTTTTATTAAAGCTCGCGAACCTCACCTCATTTTACATAAAATTATTAATATTACCGTGTGGATTTCACCTCCTTTTTAATCAAATATTATTTCTTTATATAATGTCATGTTTAGAATGCTACAGAATCGCAAACAAAACAGCCCATGGGTGGCAATTCGGGTCAGCCATATTAGTTTTAGCTAGCAGATCTTGTATATATTTTTGCTGTGAGAGATGAAGACTAATAGAAGTGCAAACAACCTTAATACCTAAGAAAAAATTCAGTGAGCCCAAATCCTTTAGAGAGAATCGATAAGAGAGGGTGGCGATGAACTTATGAATTGCGTCATCACTATTGCCTGTAATTATGATATCATCGACATATACAAGAAGATACAGAGTGATGGAAGAGTGTTGGCGAATAAACAAAGAAGTATCACAACAAAAATTGGAGAAACCAGTATCAAGAAGAAAGGTTCGTAACTCTGTGTACCAAGCCCATGGAGCATGTCGGAGACCATAGATATCCTTTCGTAGTTTACACACATGATTGGGAAACTGAGGGTGTTCAAAGCCTTGCGGTTGCTGCATATAAACATGATCAGTCAATGTGGCTTGCAAGAAAGTGTTGTTAACATCTGATTAGTGCAATGACCAGCCCTGAGAGACAGCAATACCAAGAACGAGGTGACCAGTTGCTAGTTTGACAACAAGACCTGGATGTTGATGGAAACCTTTGGCAATAAGGCGAGCCTTGTAACGAGAAATGGTTCCATCGGGATTTGTTTTGATTTGATACACCCACTTATAGCCAACAACATTCTATATAGGGGAAGGAGGAACAAGAGTCCAGGTGGAATTGTTTAGGAAAGGGGTATACTCATCACTCATAGCTTGACTCCAATGAGAGGACTTTTGAGCTTGAGTATAGGTGGTGGGTTCGGTTAAGGAAGTAGAGGGGAGTGACGTGTGGAGATGAAAAATATGTTTCAGTTTATGGATATTGATTTTAGCGTAGGTGAGTGGGCAAGATGTGCGTGGAGGTGACTTGGTGTTATTGTGTAGATTAGAAATAGAGGAAGGGGAAGTTACTTGAGCAGGAGTTTCGAAGTGGGCATCTTGAAGCAGCGTAGGCGTCGAAATAGGATCAACGATTGGTGTCGACAAGGGAAGCGAGTTCGGCTTGATGGTTGGTAGTGAAGACGTGGAGTGAGGGAGTAAAGGGGAAAGTGAGGCCGAATTAGATAAGGGTGTGTAGTTAGTTGGGTGTGATAGTGGAGCAGTCAAAGTTGAATTGTGGTGAGGAGATGAGGTCAAAGTTAAGGGAGAGAAAGGGGTAGGTGACGACTCATGAGATGAGAAGATTGTGGGAGGTAGTTGAGATTGGGAGGGGTGGTCGGTTAGGGGTGGGGAAGATGTGGGCTTAATGGGAGTTGGGTGAGCCTTAGTGGGCTTAGGAAGATGGGATGAGTAAAATGTTGAAAAAAAAAAATCAAAAGAAATTGGGTGAGGCACTCGTGAGTCTGAGAGACTAGTTTTTTGTAGAGAAAGATATTTTCTACAAATTGAACATTACGGGACACAAATTTTTTTTGGGTTGTTCGATCAAAACAATAAAAAGAGTGATGATCAATAGAATAACCAAGAAAGACACAAGGGTGAGAATGGGGTTCTAACTTGTGGGCATTATAGGGACAAAGCCAGGGATAACAGAGACAACCAAAAAAACACAAAGAGAGTCGTAATTAGGATGATAATTAAATAATTTGTGGAAAGGAGTGTCGAAATTGATAATGGAGGAGGGCATTCGGTTAATGAGATAAGTGGCAGTTTGAAAAGCAAAGGGCCAAAAATGAATGGGCATAGAAGCTTGATGAAGAAGTGTGAGACCAATTTCGACTATGTAACAATGTTTGCGTTTAGTAGAACCGACATGTTTGGGAGTGTAAAGAGGCGATTTGAGGTGTTGAATACCAAATCGAGAAAGAGTGTGTGCTAAGGATTGATATTCACGACCACCATAAGTGTAAACTGTTTTAATATGTGTTTGACAAAAAAAATTCGATTAAAGTTTTAAAGCGTTCAAAAATAGTTGGAACTTCATATTTAAGTTTAATGGGATAAAACCAAGTGTATTTCGTAAAGTAGCTAACAAAAGTTACATAATAGAGAATTTATTGACTGAAATAATTGGAGAGGGACCCCAAACATCTAAGTAAGTAACTTGAAAAGGTGCCTGACAATGAATAGAAGAAGTTGTAAAGGGTAGTTTGTGACTTTTATTACAAACACAAGATTCACAATGAGACTTAAGTTTGGAAGAGTCTAAACAAGAAATGTGTTGGCTAGCAAGAATATTTTGTTGGATGGGGAGAGAAGGATGACCGAGACGTTGATGCCACAAGTTGGATGTTATGGTGAGGGAGACAGATGGGGGAGTGGTGGAACGTTTGGTTGGTGTCAGCCATTCATATAAGTTGTTCCTATTCTAGCCTCATACCAAGGATGCCCCCGTACTCAAGGCCTTCACAAGAAAATGGTTAGGAAAAAATTCAACAGAGGTATGATTTTGTTTACAAAACTTGTA
>WUAT03155588.1:0-12163 GCA_010015005.3 Ulmus americana | reverse complement strand
TGTTTTTGTTTTTTTTTTTTTTTTTTTAATTTTTTTTTTTAATTTTTTTTACCCTTTTTTGGTGACCCCTTTTTTTTTTTTTTTTTTTTTTTTTTTTTTTTGTAATAGACATCATTTAGTTTAATTGTTTAAAACTTGTTAATTTGTGTTTTTATAATTTTATTGTATTTTTAATTAATTTATTTGATTTAATATATATTATATATAAAAAATAATATATATTAAAAAAATAAAAAATATATATTTTATATAAATAAATTATTAATTTAAGAATAAAACATATTTTTAAAAAATTATTAATATGATACTATATTCGGATATAATTTTTAAAGCGTAAAATACTTTTAAAGTATAATTTATTAAATATTAAAATATAATTTTTAAAATTCACAATAATTTTAATTTTAAATACAATTTATCAAATACCTACCCATGTGATACAACAAATTATTTCTTTTTAGGAACACCTATCTTTGTTGTAAAGTGTAATTTTCCCGCCTCTAAAAGCATGCCACTTGTATGTATTTGGAGCTTGGCGGGATTTCTTTTTGGTAAACATTTGGGCTTGGCGGTTCGTTGAGCCTTTCTCACAAAACTTGCCCACTACAGAGAAAGAAGCTCAGTTCAATCTAATATCCTAAGAAAGAAGAGCTCAGCAACTCATTAATGGCGGAAGAGGAGGAAACCGAAGCGATCCAACCCCAACTCCCAAGCAGCAGAGTGAAGAAGATCATGAAACTCGACAGAGACATCAACAAGGTCAACGCAGAAGCCCTATTCCTCGTCTCCTGCTCCGCCGAGCTTTTCCTCCACTTCCTCGCCGAGAAATCTGCCGAAGCGGCGCTGGAGAAGAAGCGCAAGATCGTGAAACTCGAACACATTCGTACGGCCGTCAAGAGGCATTCCCCCACCGGTGATTTCCTCCTGGACTCGCTTCCTCCGCCGTCTGATGTCCAAGATAGTGGGCAGAAGCGCTCTTCTCGCCCCGTCGCGGAGAAGCCTGCTCCGGTTGGGACTCGGAGGATTGATGATTTCTTTCGCAAGCCGGCTGATGTAGCTCCAATTCAGACTTCTGATCAATGATTTTACTAGATCCCATTTATTTGTGAAGGGAAAATCAAATTGTTGTAATCTGAATTTTATGTTAATGCGAGAAGGAAAATTTCATCATTTTTTGATTGTTGATGGTCTTTGTGATGTTGGGTTTTCATATATATATTGCTCTGGTTATGAACAAGAAAAAGGGACTCCAAACAGTAGGAAATAGGTAGTTCTTAATTAGTTTATACTATAGTTAATGTTTTTAATTGTATGTTATTATTGTATTGAAGGATCAGGTAGCAAAATCCAAGGGAGAGGCAACTGGAAGATAGCTTTTATATGCATTGGGAGATGCTTGCTGGTATGGATTCTTGACAATTTCTTCTTCTCACATGTTTTATAGGCATAATATCTGATTTTGCTTTGCTTTCTTTGTTTAATTTTTACATATTTATATTGTTTGAATGGAATTAGAGTATATGTAGTATCACTTGGGAAAGATATATACATAAGAAGAGCAACTATAGTTAAAAAAATAGTTTGGTAAATCTCTCATTTTATTGGAATCAAGAAGCTCAAGCTTTGAGAAACTACATTTTAAACATGACCTTATTTAGCTTAGTACTCTTAAACTTCACACTCTAGTACAAGAGTTGTGCTGGTACTGAGGAAACTCGCAACAAAATGGTACTTTCTCTGAAATAATAACACCTAGTACATTATAAACAAAGATAGGTAAATCAGTCTGAATATTCAAGGAGAGAATGGGCCAGAAAATGTTGATACCACTGAAGCTGTTTCATCTCTAAGATGAGAAACTGATCCAGGTCGTAGATACATCTTATGTCCCTGTGTTTTCTGTCCTTCCTTCATGAAAGATATGCTGTTTGACCCGAATTGCTGGAAACCGAGAGATGCCCTTCTGTTAAAAGGCATGGCATTTGGAAAACCTCCATTCATGCTCCTATCTGACATTCGCCGACTGCTGGTGCCTGGCCTTGGCCCAAAGAGATTTTCTTGTTGAACTACTACTTGGGTTTGTACCTTCTTCTTTTCCTGTAGGGGAAAAACTACGTCATGTTGCTATCACGATATATGCAGACTTCACAATCTCGAATATATGTTGATAACATAATTGTATTATTGGCTTGTTTGGGAGATGATATAAACCTCCCATTGCATTCCTAAAAATATAGCTAACCCTTTGTCTCTGCTTTTCCTCCTCCTTTTCTTGCCTTGATGCGTTATACTCCTCTAACATTGCGAGAAGAGGTACCTGTAGCAAAATAAAATTTTAGAATTAGCACAGTAATCTCATATGCATTTTTGGCTATTCTTTAGATGATTTACCATTAACTTTGTGAAGGTATCATAAATCAAAATTTATTATACCTCATCACACAAGAAAACCTTATTTCTTTCCTCTTCCCAACTTCTGGTCTTTGCCATTAGCGAATCCACCAAAGCTGAAATTTAAACGTTATGTAGAAAGTAAAACTACTAACACTGCATGATTGGATTTCTAATTGTATGGTTAAATCCACTAAATTTGAAGCTGGGTGTTATATATCCTATTTTCTCTTATCGACTTGTCCGGATTAGGGAGAATATTGCAAGTTAATCTTCCAATTAGTATCGCCTATAATAGAATCATTCTGCCTATATGCAAATGTTTTAATTGCCCACTAAGATGATATTCGATAGAGCCCTTTTATGAGTTCCTGCTTTAGAAACAAAACTTTGTGAAACCTGGTATTTTGTTGACTGTTATTCTAGCTCGTTCTGCACGTTTCAGGTTTCTGTGAGCACCTCTGCTGATTGAATATCGGTTCTCATCCTGAAAGCATACTTCACTCAGGGACCATGACTCAAATACGTATGTGCATAGCAGTGTATGTAGAGTTATAAGATACATAAAACTCTACTCGAAATATTAATAAAAATGTGTACACAAACATACCCTGCTGTATTCTTCCAACCAGCGCTCCTCATCCCGTGCTTGCATCCATTTCTCTGCCTTCTCCATTATAGCCTTTCTGCTTGAAGCCTCTTCTTTCGCTTTTGATATCTGTTCATCCATGCTTACGAGGAGATCGGCATGGTCAATCTCCCCTTTTATTCATTTAAGTCAGTTTCTGGGCTTAATCTTTGAAAATAACTTTTCTAAAAATTGATACTTATTTCTATACACACCCGAGTTAATGAGGTTGATTATGTTATTCATTTCTGCTTGTGAAGGATTCTCCATGTGTGACCGATTGCATATCTCTTTAAGCTCGTTCTGTTTCTTGAAGAACAGCTCCTTCATCTTGCTTGCTTTTAACTGATCTAGTCTCTTGACTTCAGCCTCAGCCTTAAACAAATTTGAGTATATTAGTTCTTGTTTCTTTTGATACTTATGAGTTATGAGGTATTATGAACATTATTTACCTGCAGGATTATATTTTTGGTAAGGCTTCCCGGGTCCGATACTTCTGCTGCTGAGACTGTCAGCAAACGTGTAACATGGGAAAATGTTCGACGTTCTTCATAAGATGTGTCCATAAGATTCCACAGGTTTGTTAGTGCTCTACCATGATGGTGAAGCTGCAATACAAAGAAATATGTTGCTTTTATGGAACCTGTACCTCTAAATTCTGAAAGAAAATATTTTTTTTAAAAATGTAGACATTGCAAATGCACTACAGGTACCATCACCTTTTGAAGCCGCTCTTGTTTTTCTTCCTCGAGGGATTCCACTTTGCTGTTGAGTTTAGCCAAGACAGTGTCGCTTATGTTTTTTGATATTGCACACAAGTCATTTAAGCTGGGGTGGACGTTGCCGATGATTGCTTCAGCATCCAGTCCCAGTATCGCTGAAAGCTTGTGGACAGTGTCTATATATTTTTCCACTCTTTGGAGCCTTCCATTCTTCCAAGAAAAAAATTCAAAGGTACAACAAATCAGAACTTAATGATTTATAAGAAGACTTGTGTTTCATACTGTCAACAAGACAATTTCTGAACCATGATTATTGTACCTTTTCATTGTGGAGTCTCTGTAGTTCACTCTGATACTCCTCTAGTTTCTTCATTGAAAGATCATTTTCGTTCACTTGGAGATTTAATGATGAGAGGCTGATCTCAGTTTGGCCTTCTATTTCTGCACAGATTTTCTGAATTTGCCCTTGTACAGCCTGGAACTGGTTCAGCCTCTCTTCTTTCCTCAATCGCATCTCCCGCAAAGCTGGCGTAATTGAGTCTAGTTGCTCTTTCAGTGTTCCCGCCATTTTTTCTGGCTAATAAGATAAAATATGAATCAGTTCATACAAGCTCTTGCACTTTATCATAATAATTCACTTTTAGCGCTACAATGCTGCACACATACTAACTAGAATTTTGACAGGGGTTAAGGGATAAAATACCCGTCCGGGGAGTGATCGTTCACCGAGTGACAAAAGAAGATGGGTAAACTCAGCCTCAGTTTTTGCTAGTTCTTGATGTAGGTGAGTTCTAGATGTATTTGCTGCATCAACTTTTCTTCTATACACCTCCACACACTCCTGTTCCAAATCCAGCAAAACCTTCTCCCTTTCATACTCATCTTCTCCTACTTCATTCCAGATCATCTGTTACATAACAAAACAGTATCATTTCAAAAATGAGAAATAATATATAAACCACTAATTATGTAGAAATCAAATTAGACTCTTGCCTGCAATTCTTGAAGTAGATATCCACAGGAAGTTTCCAACATGGTGGCGCTTCGTGTTCCTATTGACGTTTGAAATGAAGTCATCATAAAGTGTTTTCCTGGTTTTCCTCTCTGTATGTGCAGCAGATCTCAAAGAGTTTGGGCAACAAGAGGTTGAAGTTCCTTGATTAACAACTAAGAAATAAGGTAAAAAGGCTGTGTGTCAGTTTTGCTTAAAAGACAAGTGTGCAGAGAGGTAGGTAATCTCAAGTCTTTGGGTTCAAGAATCACCCAGCTCCTTTAGGTCTGCAACTTTTTTTTTTCTTTTTTTTTCTTTGCTTATAATATTTTGAGTTGAAAATGTTCTAAAACTCTCACAACTCATTAAGTTAAAGTCTCTTATTCAGAGATATATCTACTAATTTCCACCACACCAGCCTTCCTGCAACTTAAGTTCCAAGCAATTATGACGTTAAGGAAAATAGTTATGCCTTCAATTCTATAATGTAAACTAGTCCACTTTTAGCTGGAGAATCACAACCACATGATTGACCACATTTAGCTAGTAAATTGCCAATTTGAATTTTCTTAGTTACATTTTTTTTCCTTTCCTTTTACAGATTTCTACATAGATGAAATAAATGTAATGTGTCTAGTTCATGTTAGTTGTGGCATAATTTTTACATAATATGATTAAGACTAGAGCTAAACATGTTTATTTGACATTAAACAGCTCACTTTATTCACCTTTTCAATAGATAATCATGTTAAATTCCATGAATAGAAGTCTTGCAGGTAAAGACTTGGATGTGGGGACTGGTGGGTGTTGAAAGAGACAGACTAGAGAGCATTAGATACCAAAAGGTTGCCATAAAGTTGAAAACTTGGAGCATTGAGGCACTGTCCAACATAAAGTAACTTCCATAAATCAAACTTCCAATTCAAAAATTTGGCCCACCAATTGAAGGGAATTTTTGTTCTTTATACCATGATTCTGCTATCTGATTGTAATTTTCATTTTGTATACAATCTTTAAAGCTATACCATAGTTTTTGTTTACATTTGCACTATTGAAAATTTATTATAATATCCCCCTAAAAAAATTATTATACTTTTAAAATCAAATTGAAATGGGATGAATATTTGGGTACCTTGAATTTTGCCATTTTTGAAAAAGCCCATAATAGGGGGAACTACAGTAATGCCCCTAAAATGAGGCATTAAAACATTTATAACTTGTTTTAAATTTACTACAAATGTTTAACTCTTTTACTTATTTTATCCTTTTACAAAATAACAAATTATAAAGAAATCGAGATATTAGAAATGATTCTGCAAATGTAATAAAAGGGGGGTATAGGATGTAATTCTATATATAATATTAGAATGATTGGGCCCATTTGGGATTGCTGTTGGAAGGCTGAAATGCCTAATAATCAAGCGCCTCATTTTGGAAAGCTGTAAAATTATTTGCTTGCCGATTAAGAAATTTGTTGAAAAAATTGAAGAAGTCACTTTTAAAACTTAGAAAAATAAACGGTTTCTTTGGGATTATTTTTATTGCAACGCGTAGTTGAGTAACATGTGATTATTTAACTAATAAAAATTACAGTAAAATTAAAATACTAAAAATACAAAATGATGTAATATAATTTATGAATTGACTCTAATGTAGTGATGTCAAATGGGCCGGGCCAAGAATTAGCCGGGTTTAGCCTAGTCCATTTAATTTACAGGCCAAATCAGGTTAATCCATTACGTGAAATAGAAACTTAGCTCGGCTTATGGCGAGTTAGGCTTCAAATGAGTAGAGACTTTTAGTGATAAATTTCAAAGAGAAAAAGTAACATATATTTTTTTATTTGATTAACTCAAATGGAAGTTGTTTGAAAGACGTCAAAAAAAAATTATTATATAAATGTTATTTTCATCGATTCACAATTCAAAATTACTAGGAAAATAAAACAATATCAAAGTTTATAATGTAAGGATAAAATCTTAATCAATTCCAAATACACGGTATAAAAAGAAAAACGTAGTAAAATAAATTGTGAAGCATGAGACATAATGAGAAAAAAAGAAAAAAAAACTAAAAGCCTATAATTATGAAGATAATTATTGTTTGTGTATTAGGTCCCACTTGCCTGGCAATATCAAAGTTTATAATGTAAGGATAAAATCTTAATTAATTCCAAATACATGGTATAAAAAGAAAAATACCCTAAAATAAATTGTGAAGCATGAATCATAAAAAGAGAGAAAAAAAGAAAAATTGAAAGCCTGTAATTATGAAAATATTTATTGTTTTTATTTATTTATTTATTATTTTTAAGAGACTTTGGTCTTGTCGGGCCATTAATGGGCACGGCCCGAGCTTATCTTAAACTAGGCCTATTACAGTGACGAGCTACATGGCGTGAGCTTAAATCTCAAGCCCAACCCGTCCTATAAAACTTAACGGGCTTCGCTAAGCCCACTATAGCGATGGACTGCGAGCTAGACTCAAGCTGGCCTGCATGGCCTGGCACATTTTGACACCACTACTCTCATGGATGAAATTACACCCTATACCCCCTTTTCCCTAATCAATTACATTTGCATTCTTTTAAAAGTCATTACTTTTGTACCCCATTTTTTTGTGTAAAATACTTTTTTACCCTTCTATATTTAGGGTTATTTATCTTAGTTTTTAAATTTTTTTTGTAATTTGTCATTTTATAAAAGGGTAAAATAGGTAAAAAAAAAAGTGGCACATATGTAATGAATGTAAAACAAGGGTATAAATGTCTTGATGCCTCATTTTAGGGGCATTCTTGTAGTTCCCCCACTCTCATGCCATAAATCAGGCTTCAGGGTTTAAACCCGTTCTTTTGCCTATTTTAATTATTATTATATCATATTCTATTCTATTACACATGTAGACCCTATCACATTTTCATCATATTCTATCATATTACACATGTGAAGTTTTAAACCCTACCATATTTTACACAAAACATTATTTTTTTTTTTATATTTATTTTATTATTAAATCATGTGAACCGCACTATCTTTTAGATAAAATATTTAATATTACCGTGTAAACCACTTGCTTTTACCAAAATTTTTAAAATCTGTTTAAAAAATTATCTTGCTCATCACCAAAATGGGTACCAATATCTCAAACAAATTTTCGTCTCAAGTAGTAGTAGCTTTAAAGTTTTTTATTTTTATTTTAAGTATCACTATTCTGAATCTAAAGAAATATACAAATATAGAAAAATGTCAAGAATTTGTTTTTATTTATTAATATGTAGATCTTTAATTAATTATTATATATATATATTTTTTGTCCTCTGTAGATCCTTAATATATGAATACAAGAATATAAGGATATTTTCATCCTTGCCCTTCAAACCAAAATCTTTAAAGCTTCAAAGATAAACCAACTGCACATAGATGTTAAAAAATGTACATTTATGGTCATAGAGAAGAATATACACCAATTGTAGGTATAGAAGCTGTATCATCAACTCAAGAAAGGAGGGTGTAAGAAGGCATATCCTCGATCCGGAGAACGTCATCCAGTAAAAGTTCCCTCTCCAATTGAGCTCGAGTTGATTTCAAAACATCCTGCAAATAATATAACACCATCCTGTTAAAACTGCTTGTAGTTTTCATGAAGCAGAAAAATGAACAGGTTCTCTCACATTAAACTCCATGTAGGTAGCATTTTTCTCAAGCCATTGTTTGTCCATAACAACGAAAGCCACGCAATAAAGCAGGTCAAATGCCCACTGGTCTTCTGATAACATCTGTAAGAAAACAGCTCTCACAAAAGTGCGCGGTTTTACTGCAAAACGAACAAGCGCTTTGAATAAATTAGTTTTTTTTTTCTTTTTCCAGAAAATATTTACACCGTATTTAGAGTTTTATTAGAAAATTTATCGTGCATTTATGCAAATGTTGATCAATTCATACTCTAACATGGTCAAACACCAATTATGAAAACAAATATATACGAAATACCCTTTTATTTAAGGATGAGTATGCTGAAGAATTAGAACAAATATAACATTTTCTTAGCCAAAAAATTGGTGTCTGACCAATTTAGTATACAAATCGATCAAAATTTTCAAATATTAAACTATACTTTTGTTATGAGAATATATGCAGTGCATGAAATAGTTCTTAATTAAATTCTAAATGCACCGTAAAAAAATGTAAATAATTCGCTTATTTTGATCTTGATCATTGATCATATATGCTCTAAAGCTAAAAAAAAATAGACTCACAGTTGTCAAGGTCGAGCATTTGCATGATCATAAAGGTGATATTTACACCAGCAACCGCAAATGGATATTCCCAAGCAGCTCGCTTTCCTCCTTGCTTTTTCAATAGCCGCTGGAAAGATGTCTGCACCACCACCAAGGACTAAAAATTCTATCATTCTTGCTTTCTAAACGCATGTTTTAGCCATTATGAATCTTACGCAAAATGTCTTTGCAAAGAACAAAAGGTTCTCCAATGAAATGAATCCAGCTCCTCTGTTCAAAACAAGTAAAAAAAAAAAACATTCATCAAGACCGAATTACAATCACAAATATCACAGAATAAAGCAAAAGCCTATAAATTGAACCTGAAATCTGTTGATGGGTCTCTTCCTTGCCATCCCATTTCTTTCCATTGCTCAGATATCAAGCCATGAAGCTCCTCATTCGGGAATGTAGCAGCCCATAGAGCTCTCAACGCGTCCTGTTCTTGTTATAATGAGTAGCCAAAATAATATGAGAAAAGAAAAATGTAACTCTCAAATTGAAGTTAACCTGGTGATCTGGCCTTGAAGCATCAAAGTAAACCTTCATTCGGTGCTTTAGCCGCGTCAGTCTTTCTTCCTGCAAGTTTATAAACAGCAACCCTGTCACACTAAATGCAAACTACTTAGTTTTGTTCCATAATCTAATCTTAATGGTTGGTTGAGTTGCCTGAATTGGGGTCAAGTTAACGCAGATTCGTTCATAATGTCCCTTCAGCTTGAAGCAAACACAAGTCAGTCCCTTACCAATCCATGTAGGTGTAGCAGAAGTTGCATCATCTGCATCCAATCCATGTATGTTTATGTTGTGTATAGCTAAAAATAGGTATATACTAAAAGTAATAGAATGTGGAACATACCAGTCAAAAAAAAAAATGCGGAACATATATGATTCAATATGGTTGAAGAATTAATAATCAAAACTATTCCATCTAAAGTACAAGACTCTTTTCTTATGTGTGTTTTATCTAAAATAGAGATATTTACATTTATTTACAATGAGCTATTTAGGGGTTAATTAGAAAACATAATATGCATTTATGTATTCCTTCTTATTTAATTTTTTATTTTATTTTATAAATTCATAATCTAAAAAGGGTCAAATCCCAATTTTGACTAAGAAATAGCTTGAATATCATTTTATTTGATTTCATTTTAAAAAATAAATTATCAGGTTTGTTTCGGAATTCAAAAACACTATTGGCTATTTTTAGTTATTCATGACTCACAAATATAAATTTTAAATAATTATAATTTAAGTTTTCTTTTACAAAAACAAGGAGAATATCCAAATAATATTATCCAAATTTTGAACAAAACCCAGAGGATAAATTAATCAAAAAAGAATATTTTTGTTATGATCTATTTCCTGATTAAAATCTAGATGCATAGCATAAAATGTAAATACCAAATATCCCAGCAATAGAAAAATTTGCAATGAAAAATAGCATAGTGAACTATCAAGAACCCTAGCTACATATGTTTGTGTTTGTTTGTTTTTTTTTTTTGTTTATCTCAATTCTAATTTCTACTTTATCATATTTTGCGCTTTTGTATTTTAATATTGGCTAGTGATCATATACCTTTTCTGTTTTGGTCAATGTCTATAGTTTGACAGAAACGTGCGGTTTTACACACAGAAATTCAGAAACCCAATTTCAATAAAAAATCAACTTTCGTTTTTTTTCGTTAAAAAATTTCTTCCATAAAAAAACAGAAATTGAGAAAGCAATGTCGGAGTGCTCGACGCGAGAAATCTCTGAACTATTTGTAATAATTTATAAAACAAATCTATGGAGATCGCGAAGCTCCGACGAAAATCCAATAAATATTGAATCAAACAGTAGCGAGAAAGAGAATTGAGAAGAGAAACCTGAAGAAGCAGAATCGATTCCAGTGCTACAGCGGGAAATAGAGGAAGACGAAGGAGAGAGAGAAGGCATGGCCTCGCAGCTTGCTCGAGTTCTAACGACGCTCATGATCTCAAAACGCCTCGTCGTAAATGCCTTGCTCTGTATTGAGAGAGTAAGATTAGAAATATCGAGGCTTCCAGGCTAATTGAGAGAGAAAGGAAGAGGTGTGTGTTGGCCCCAGTGAAGAGTTATGGGTCATTTATAAGATTCTAGTTACTTAAATCGGTTACCGTGTGATCTTCATCCATAGTTTAAAATTCCAAAAGGGCAATATATTTGTTGTTTGCTGCACTACAAGTCTAAAGCAATCCATGTGGCACTTGCTCAAGCTTAAAAAATGAGCAAAATTACATTGAGAAGTAGTTTTAATAATTGGACCAAGTTTTATATTATTATTATTATTTTTTAAAGACCCAATTTAAACGGCCTTAATATTAGTTTAACTGAGTTAATAATAATAATAAAAAAAAACAAACAAAAATAAGTTTAAAATTAAAATTTAAAAGTTTGAAAAGAAATTAAAAACTCCCAAACTACCATTCTCCATCTTCTTTCCTATTTTCTTCTCTGATCATTCATTTACCAAAAACCCACTGTTAGATCACCGGAAAACCACAAAAATGTCCCCTGTGAAGAAGCAGGCTATTGCTCGAAGAAAAAATGCCCAGCCGGCCAATTTTGTGCCAGAAGTTTCATCGGAGGAAACCTCAAGTTCCTCTGGTGACCTTACTGCCCAACTAGACCCACTTGCGGAGGGTCTTGGCGCTGTGCACGGCGGCACATTAGAAGGCCACCAACTGGAGGAAAATACAGAGGTAAGAGTTTTTTTTTTTTTTTTTTTTTTTTTTTTTTTTTTTTTTTTTTTCGCGCAAAGGGGTACCAGTTTTGAAAAAGGGATGTGATACCAGTTTTGAAAAAGGGATGTGATGACCAATTTTGTGTAGCGCGATTATTGCTTATAGTGCATCATAGTGCAATTTTATTTTCCCTAATAGCACAAAATCACGGGGATTTTAACTGCACTATGATGCATGATTATTACTTGTAGCACGTCATAACGCAGTTATAAAATCCTGCGATTTTGCGTTATGACACCAATTTCGCTGGTTTTTTTGTGGTGCCTTAACACTTGTTTAGAGGTTTTTCTTTTTTTCTTTTTTTTTTTGGGAACTGTAGGGGATGATTTCTACAATTAAATTTCTTTTGGTAGGTTGGAGCCACTGGCAACCTGTGTAACCTACGG
>WUAT03155478.1:0-12163 GCA_010015005.3 Ulmus americana | reverse complement strand
AACAAGGTGTTTTTGGTTTTCATAAACTAAGCGAAAAAGTTTCTAAGTTTTAAAACAACCAATTCACCCCCCTCTTGGTTGCCTAACCGGACCAACAGTCTTCAATATCGATGAAGATCTACAAAATAAATTAATTCTCTTAGTTATATATAGTCCGTAGCGGTTTCTTTCCTGTGGTCAAGTACTAGGGTTCTTGCTGTCAGTTAAGATTGCCAGGCCGTAGGTGAGAGGATTAATTCTTCTCCTTACGTAAGACGTCGTTTTTAAATAATTTTTTTTAAATTACTATGATTTTTCTACGAATTTAATTAAAAGTCCTGGTAAAAAGTCGGGGCGTTACAGGAAAGCCCCAAGCCTAGGTCCTTAATCAGATTCAGTAGAAAAAATCAACTTATAGCTCGAATAGCATTCCTGAAAAGTTGGAGGAGATGAATGTCGTGAATAGCAAAGAAATAATGGACGAAAGGAGGTAAAGGAAGTTTGAGGTTTTGGAGGTGAAGTTTGGAAATGACGATGGAACTAGGAGGAAGAATGGATGGGTCTTTTTCCAATTTTCATTTTTGGATCCTAGGACCTCTAAAATACAATCCGAAGGGATATCACATTCACGGCAGAATTTATCAACCAAATTTTTGTTAAGAGCAGCTTGGCAAGGGGGAATTTTAGTGGTTTCAATATGAGAACTTGCCATTGTGAATTTTTTGTGATTAAAGAAAGAAAAGCTCAAAAAGATGAGGATGGAAGTCAAGCGGAAAGGAGGAAGGTAAGAATTTAGAAGAATTTGTAGAAGAAGAAAAAAGTTCAGAGAATTTTGAGGAAAAAGGAGATATAGAAGAGGGTATTTGAAAAAGTGAAAAGTAATCATGAAGGGAACGAAGATAAAAAAAAGTTAGCCACCTGGGTCAGACAGTTACGTCATTGAGCGAGTTTTATTTTCAATTTTCAAAATTTTGAAAAATTGAAAATTAAAATGGGGGAAATGGGTGGGGAAGTTCCCCACGTGGCAACATTCTGTTGGTTAAGGAGATACAAGGTGTCAAAGGATGCTTATGGGAAAGGCGTTGAAGGATTGTTAGGAGGCGCCGAAGGATGATTCTGGGAAAGGGGCTGAAGGTTAAGAAACGCTAAGGGTTGCTTCTAGTCAAGGCGTCGAAGGATGATACGAGGCATTGGAGGATGCTTTGAGTGAAGCAACATCGAAGAATGCTTTATGTGGAACTCCGGAGGATGAGTTGATTAAGCTTAGGAAGTTTAATAGATTGCCTATAAATATGAAGCACTTATAACCATTTGTGGAGATTGTAATTTTTGGAGTCAGACCAAAAGAAGTTGATTGAAGAACACTTTTCTCTCAACTTCCTAGGCTTAGTAAGAGTGAATCTTATGAAACTTGTTAGAAGATTTTACTCTCTCCTTTGATTGTACCTGATTACCTGATATAAGATTTGTTGAAGAGTTTATTGTTTGTTGAGGTTTTTGACCCAAACAAGAAGTTATAAGAATTATCCCTCTAGAATTCAATATATGAAAAAGCTCTCTAAAACCAATCTTAAGAACATAGATACAAATGAGGAAAATTCCCTTTTATATCTCCAACTAACCAACGTAACTAACTCCTTCCATCTTGTCCATTAGATCTAAAGTTGAGGCAAAATCAAGGTTATCCAAGCCTTTAATGAAGTTGAGCGTTTTGACAAAACCAAGCCAAAACCGAGTAGCCTTCAAAATTCAATTCGCGTGTCGTGGCTTCCAATTCTTACGACGAGGCACAAATCAAGCACCGACCATAACCGTGGCAATCGCGTCGTAGTGAGATTGAAATGGTGCCGTGGCGGGCACTAGATGACAAATGAAAACTGCTTCTCGTCAAGTGCGCGCCATGGCATGAAGAATGTGTGCTGCGGTGCCCAGAACTCAAGATTGCTTCTCAACAAGATGCGCACTGCGGCGTGGAAAACATGTGCCACAGCGTCGAAGCAAACAGAAACCAAACATGCCAATTTCCTCTTGAAAATCATTCCAAATTAAACCTCTATATCCAACTAATAAACAACATAAGCATATGCTGAAATTGTCTCTGGACTAAATAAAGATGTTGAGGCACTAAATTCCATAGCAATAACGACAACGTCTTCTTACTTTTATGGGAAACTGATTGCCATGGCAGTAAGGCGGCTTTGATTGTTGAGGAGGTATCTTCTCTTGAGGTGATTCCAGCAACTAAGAAGTTCTTGAAGGAAACAATTGAGCTATGGTTGGATGGGACTTTCAACAGGAACGATTTTTTGTTCGACAACAAATGGGGTGGGATTACGAAAAAACAAGGAGGAGGGGATTCTCCGGTGTAGATTTTGTGTTTGGATTATGTACCTTATTATGAATGAATCATTTGGGTAGATCGGTAGAGAGAAGAAGAAAGGGAGAAAAAAAATGAAGAGAGAGAAAATAAAAAAGAAAATAATATATATATTTAAAATTTTTTAAATGTTAATTAAAGTGTGTCCAAGAGGACACGTGTCGTAGTGAGACGACTACAAGTGTTCGGGATTTAATGCCATCAAAGCAAGTGACAGAAATGACCAAGATTGCAATCAAATTCACCTTGGAGATTGTTAACAGTTTGGATCAGATTACAATTACTCGCATACTAAAGGGACCATTTATGCTAAAAAACCTAATGGGCATTTGATTTTCATTCTAGCTGTTTGGTTCAGTATTTTGCAGTATTTTAAATAGGGCATTCTAAACAAGGTTTTTGACATAAATTTAAATACAAGATTTTGGGTTAAACTGATATTTTCTCAGTTCTCAAACATACAAGATTGAAACATGAATGTATTGAGAAAAAATACGAATTTATTACAAATTTGAAGTTCCGTGTTACAGCATGAAATATGAGAAACTATTTTATAATTTAAAATGTTGTAAAGTTGAAGCACCAAGAGTCAATAATCGGGAAATTTAGTATTTTAATTCTTTAACAGTAGTCTATATCAAAATTAATTAATTCAAAATTACTTACAAATTGAATATTATATCAATGATTTACATTATAGGTATATACAACAAAATAGTGTATGGAAATGTATTTACTATGGTCAGTCATTTTGCTGGACAGATAAAATACCTGTACAAGGAATTTCATATATCCGAAGAAGACAATCAAGGAGGTGAAAGAGGAAACGAGCAGCATCGGCACAAGCAGGTTTTTTCTCACTTAAGGAAAATGCTAATCAAAGTATGAGAAAATCTTTTCAACTAATGGAGGGCAACATAGGATTCATGCCGAATCCGTATCCAGATCCTCCGAAGCTGCCAGGCTCTGCATGCTTCACCCTTCCGAAATGGCGGATATGACGCAAAAGCCTGGCCAAGAAAGTGTTGTGGCAAATTGTCGAGCTATCACACACGACAGCTACATGTTTGCGTGCCCTTGTTATGGCGACGTTCATTCTTCGACTATCCCCAAGGAATCCTACCGCTCCTAAGGTGTTGGATCGCACCTAGATTCGTTGAACACAAAACAAACAATTTAATGAGAACGAATACATAGTAGTGCCAATTATTGAAACTATGTTTGGTAGAGTGAAATGAAAAACATAGTAAGAAATGGAATGTTAGATTCTTTGTTGAAGGTAAAATGGGAAGCAGTCTATGATACATTGAAGAGGTTAGAAAGAAAGAGCGTCCCATGACAAAAAAAAAAAAACCATGTTACCCTTAAACTATAGTAATCATCCTACTTTTGTACAATGTTTAAATAATAAAGTAAATCCTAAGCAATAATAATAATAATAATATGTATGGTGTAAACATTTTCCTTACATTTTCATTTTCCGAGTCAACAAAGTTTCATCACATTTTACTCACCTTGATATTTTTTTTCTTTTTTTAAAATACTATCGTTATAGTTTCTAGCTAGAGTTTGAGAAACATACCATAAGAAGAGCTTATGGGCAAAGTGGTATTTAGCTTCTTTAAAAAGCAACAAAAGGGTTAGACTAGAGATTATAAAGCTTAAAGCTGCTTAAAACTTTGGCACAAGCTTAAGACCTTCATGAAGAAGAAACATCCTACTAGTTTTGGCTTAAAAATACTTGAAAAAGGTCAAAACTAAAATGAAAAGTAATTCAAATGCTCCTGAAAGTAGCATTTGGGAATTAAATTGTGAAACAATGTTATTTTTTTTTTCTTTTCCCATAGCCATGACAAATAGAAAAAGTAGCAAACAGGGTTGAATTTGCACTAGTCCTTACCATTGAGATGATGACCGCATCAGCTTCACGACCCTGGAAGCTATCAATAGTGGAAACCTCAACTCCTTCCGCCTCAGGAAGCTGATCGAGCCTCTCCCGCAGGAGTTGAACTTGAGCAACATACGGAGATTGCACGGCTATGGCTGATGGGCAAACACCTACATATATATACCCACATATATTAGCTACAAATATAAGTCACTCTGTATACTCCAATAAGGAAAGCAATGGTGAGTGGGAGTAGCAAAAAAGACAATGTCTCTAACCAGAATAGATCAAAGAGAAAACATGCTGCATGACAATATCCGCTTCCCCTTCATTGTAAAATGAGCCTGTGCCGGCCGGATCAAGGTGCTCCTCACACCCGATTGACAAACTTCCAAATGGCATTCTTGTGTCGAGCAACAGAAGTGGGCAACGTGTTACCCATGTAGGCTACAATGAGGCGAAGAAAATAATTAGGATCGCTGTTTCTCTATAGAAGGAAGATCATGCGAAAATCTTGAAACAATTTCCATAAAACACTTTTGGTAGTATTATAGTCCTTGCAGGAAGCATTTAAAGACTAGAGCAAGTGTTGATCACTATTTTCCTTTCTTTTTCTTTTTAATTAAAAAGAGAAGAAGAATTGCAAGAGTTGAGATGTCCGCCAAAAACTAAAGGAGACAACTCAAGATTTATACTATTTAGAAAACAGGAAAATATACACCATGACTGAAGCTATTTAAAAAGACCTCTCATTAACACAAACTAATTACAAATACCTCCCTCAGTCAAAGGGGGAGTCTCAAAAATTATACCAAACCTCAGGGGAGATGAATAAAACTTATCTGAAAAAATATATATATATTAAATACCTCAACATATCAGAAAAGAAGACCCCTGTAATCACTATTTACTGCTGCCAAAGATATATTCTAAATTTTCGTTGCCACAAGTATATTTTTTTCAATCTTTGTTTTTGGTTGGAAGGAATTCTCTATAATGTTTGATTGTATAAATTTTCTTGTTTCTTTTATTTAATAATTTATTTATTTTTATCCTCTATCTCTATCCTCATATTGATAAAACAGGTACAAGAAAAGAGGAATTGAGCCACAAAAAAAAAAGATGCTGCATTTAAAACCATATGGCTAGATACCTGGACAAATGGAGAATCTACAAGAAGATGAGACGACACAGTCGAAGCGGACTTGAGCAAGCCTCCATACATCTCCTTCGATGCCCAACTGGCTATAGCATCGTTCATCCGGTACTGTGTGGTTAACTTAGTGGCAAGAAGGCCTTCATGTAAAGAAGCAGCTCTCTCCAGTAGAGACACTCCGAGCCCACCTTCCAAAGCTTTCCGCGAAAGAATAACTGGAGCAAGCTGAAACTGGTCACCAGCTAGAATACACCGTTTTCCCTGCAATATCGGAATCCAACAAGCCGGCTCTATTGCCTGCCCTGCTTCGTCTACTACAACAAGATCAAATGTTTCCAATCTTCTTACAAAAGGGTCGGCTGCTCCAGTGTTAGTAGCCAGAACAACTTGAGCACTAGTTAGCACTTCTCTAACAGTCTCCTTCTCCTTCTTTTTCAGATTCTTCCCAAGCTGCTTCAGAAGTTGGCGTATCCCAGCAGCTAAAGAATCGTCCTTCAAACAATGTCTTAAATCTTTTCTTAAGTCAGATTTCTTCCTCTCTAACTCTGCTCGGAAACTAGCAAGCTTCAAGTTCACGATCTCTCCTAGAGACTTTGATGCCACTGTGGTTGATATTCGTGCTGGATTTCCAACCCGGACAATGTTTAATCCGTTGATTTTTGAAAGCTTATCAACCATGTTGTCCACGGCAGCATTTGTTGGTGCCGTTACAAGAACTCTTTCGCCTTGTTCAACAGCAAGTGAGATTAACTCTTTTAGCAAACCCGTCTTTCCTGTACCGGGAGGACCTTGGATTATCAATACCGGTCTCTTCTTGTTCAATCCCAAGGCAATTGTGTGTTTCTGAGACTCGTCCATAGTTCTGTTTCCGATCAACTTTGAACTCAAACTTTCTTCCGACCAATTGACAAAATTATTCTGCTCCAACCATTGGACGTCCTCTCTGTCTCCAAATAGTGTGGCTATGACACCAATTGAAGGATTTTTCTTTCGCAAACCATTCTTCTGAAGCAGCATTAATGCTTCACAATTGCGCTACAAAATATTAAACAAAAGATATTTTAAATCTGTATCTATATCAATTATCAAGCCGTTAGATACATTGAGTAATTTGGATTAAAATATAGGCACATGCTTACGTTAAAAATAAATAGATTGTATCAAATGATTAATAAAGGAAGATGAAAGGATATTACCACAAATTTCAGAATCAGATGATGCGGTGCTCAAATAAACATAATAGTCTCGGCAAACAAACAATCAAGATCCAACTTGACAAAATTACAAATCAAAGTGTATTCCATTAACTTCTTCCACTTTATCAATGTCCAGAAAATGCAATAGAAGTAAGACTTTTTAAGAAACAAAGGAAATAAAGAGCTAGCAATTATACACTGGTTATAGTTTGGATTAAATCACAATCACATAAAACCATAAGATTTCATTGATTTTGGAAAATCCTTACTATATTTATATTGAAATAGGTAGAAAAATCAATGATGTATGATTGAATACTTGAATTAACATTAATAATCAACATTCAGTCAAAAAAAAAAAAAAAAACATTAATAATCAACATAATACTGCCAATACTTGGTCATTTAATCAAATATCAGGAATTACTTTTTACCAGATAAGAAGATAAAATAAAAAACATTCCAGTGTTTAATGTGATATAATCCCAACTAAAGGGGTTTTTTTTTAAAACCAAAATCATATTAGAGGAAGTTATAAATGATAGGAAAAAGATCATACCTCATAGGTGAGGGCATCAGCCAATCCATAAATGCGATCAATCCGAACACTTTTGCCAAAGAGTTTGGAGAAGGTTGGATCTCCGTGGAGAGATTCAAGAGCAACACTAATGCTACGACCATCTTCACCGAGGTTGTGAACAAAGCCCTGTATGCAAGAAGAAGTTGCAGCAGCATTTCCCCTGCTATCACAGCTTCTCACACACACCATGTCCCCCGGAGACAGAGTAGTTGGCGGTAACTTGTGATTCCCTTCCACTTTAAACAATACCAAATGCATTCCCCCTAATCCTGAATGTTTCACAACCAAATTCAATAAAATTCTAGTGTTATTAATACAAAAACAATACAAAACAAGACTAAAGCTATTACAACTCGTCACTTTGTTTCTTTTTTCGATATCCCATAAATCCCCAAAGTCTCTATTCCAACTCTAAGTTTAACATTGGATCCAACCTGAACCTTTGACCAAAAGCCGAACCACTAAATTACTGTTGAACTCATCCGTTCTCATTAGACCTAACAAGTGATAAAAGTTAATAGATAAGTAGTTCACCACTCACCAAGACCAGAAAACTAAGTGATTGTTCGGCATTGTTTATATTTTTATGTTTTCTTAAACAAAATGAAGGTTGGAGATTGACCACCAAAATCATCTTGACATTCACCACCTAAAACCATGTAAACCATACCAAACACGAATTAATCAAATTGAACCCCGATCAATTTCAATTTGAAACTAGATTCTAGTGACAATTGAACCCCAAAACACATGGGATCAAAGCATTTGTATGATCACTACACCTACTCCTCATCTATATCAACCAATCAATTGTCATTCATTCATATGGTTCCCAAATTCAGTTAGAGATAACAAGTAACAGAATTGACTAATTAGAACCCAACTGACCAGTAGATGTGCTGATAGCATTTAAATTGCAGATGGTATCACAGAGTTCTTGCTGAGCTTGGCCATGGCTAACCAAGAACTCAATAGGCCTGGAAGACTCCGAAATTTGGTCACTCTCCACCGGCATCGGAACGGCATCCAGCTCCTCCTGCGTGAACTCCAACTCAGCATCTCTCTCGATTCGAAGCAGCTCCGACATTCGCCTCGCGAAATCGTCAATCCTGCTCTGAATTGCCTTCGCCTTCTCCACCTCCATCCCCAAAACACCTACTTGCAAGTTCTTACCCTTTATCTTCCGAGCAATCGCCCGGTGCTGAGACGAATTCGCCAGCTCCTTGAGCAATTTCCACGATTGCGTTTCCCGCCAATTCTCGTTTTTCCGAAGAACCTCCCGGAGCTCCCTCTGGAAGTGGTCGAACAGAGTTGGATAGTGAGTGCAAGCCTTCAAGCACATGGCTTCCAGCCCCAGCGGCATCGGAACGGCGTTGAGGTAATGTTGAGCTTCGATAACGAATGTAAGCCCGCCGGAGCCTATCCGCTGCTGAAGCTCGGAAAATTCCCCTCGAAGCTCGGCGGCTTCAAAATCCGCCGCCATGGCTTTCATTCCCAGCCTAATCCACCTCACCACGCTCTTCCCGAGCTCCCGGCGGCCGAACGGGTCCCCATTTTTAGCCTTCTTCTCGCCCCTGTTCTCCTCCTCAAGAGCAGCAGGAGTAAGAATCTTGGTTTGGTCGTTTTGTTTGGGTTTCGTTGTCGTTCGAGTTCTTCTCTTCACCTTAGTATTAACAGAGTTGTTGTTGAGAAGAAGTGGTTGAAATCTGAAAGTTGATCGAAACGACGACGTGTTGTAAGTGCAACGTAAAGCTGCATTAACGTTAATGCTGCTGCTGCTGCTGCTGCAGATGGTTTCTAATGAGTTTGACGATGAAGAAGTTCGTGCGTTTTGATTAGTATTACGACGATAGAAGCACCACAACGACGACGATGCGGCCGCCGCCGCTGCAGTCTCCATGAAATTAGCTCAAGCTCTCAGCTAAAAAATGGTGAAATTACGAAACACTTAGAAATTTAAATGCCCATTGGAACAAATTAGAGCCATTGTTTATTGAAAATATCTGAGATTAGAATTGGGAAGGAGAGGAGAGGAAGCCATTGGAGGGAAGGAAGTAGACAAGGAGATGTCGTTGTTAGTTACCAAAAGAAGTGGAAAGAGTAGAAGAAGATCTCGAAGGAGTGTTTTGATTGGGTGTTGTTGATTCTGTGACGTGGCGGATTATGAGCTTCAGCTCTCGTTTGCTTGGTTGCTGCCCTAGTTGTTCTATTACTGTTCTATCCTTTTTCCTAAGCTTTTTGGTTTGTTTCTAAAGATTCATTTCTTGGTACCCTTTATACCGAAAAGCCAGTTTTATATGTTTGTGGCCTTGACGGTTTGAACTAGACGTGTTCTCTTGCGAGCCACAAAAATTTATCGTAAAGAAAAAAGAAAAGAAAAATTTAAATACAAAATGGGAGTTTAATTGTTCTTGCGATTTTTGAATGGAATGTGCTGTTCATACACTATTTAAATAGAATTTCACTAGGATAGTCAAGATATTGAGATTTAATAATAAAATAATATTTTATATAAAAAATATGAGAATATTAATAATATAATATAAAAGACAGTAGTGTATATGTATGTAAGAGGTAAAAAGTAATAAGGTTTAGACATATAAGATAATAGAATATGACAAGATTGTCAAAAACGTAAAGTTCACAGTTCAAACCGTACAATTCAAATCGAAAAATGTGATTTGCGATTCAAAGCGCATATGTGAACTGTTTATGGGATAGATCGTTTGTTTTGTGATCCCAATTGGTCTGATTTGTTTTAAAGTTTGTCTTACAATTTTCATAGCTTCTTCTTCCCATTTGGAGATTCATCTGCAATCAACCATAGTAAATTCATTTTGATGTCTAAATTGTGCTCCATGATGAGTTTCACAACTCGAGACTTCACTTACTAGGGAAGAACCATCGTAAATCAAGCAAAAGGTTGAAGAAACTACTCTTCAACATAAGAGATAGGGAAGAAAGAACCTTAATTAGATGAAGTTGTTTTCCTTTTCCATTGCTAGTTACATATTTACAGTGAAAAAATAGAACCTTAAACTGCTCTTCAGCAAATATATATTAATTTTTTAAAGGAAACCAAAAGATCTTTTTAGATCTACTCTACAGCTATTAACTTTGCATTGTTTCCCAATGCAATTCGGTTTCCCAAGGAGAAAACAGAGATTTTTTTTGCACAAATGGTTTTTGAACTATTCAATTTGTAAAATGGTCCTTGAACTATTTAATTTTCATAAATTTAATATAAATATCTTTATTTATTTTTAATTAAATATTCATTATAATTATATTTATATATTATAAAATTCAAAATATTTATTTTTATATTCTGATTTAAAATAGTTAAGTGAATCTTACGTTTTATAATTCGTTCTGTTAACTTTGGAATATAGTAGGTTAATGTAAACGGTGGTGGGATCCACATGATAAAATAAAATAGGATCATAGTTAGAATAGGGGAAAAATGATTTTTGGAGAATAGAATAGGATATGAAATTTTTTGGGTTGGGTCTCAAACAAGACCAATTTGTTTGTCTATATGGTTATTTGATGAGTTTGTGCTTAATAATATATATTGCGTGAAAGCACACCATACTGCATATATTTTTGCCTTATCAGAAGAAAGTCTATGAACTCACTTCACATATTTCACACACATTGCAATTACTGAGCAAATGTGGGAAGATACAATATTGCATGGTCTATATGGTTATTTGATGAGTTTTTGTTTAATAATATGCTTTGCATGGAAGTATTTCGAACTGCAAATATTTTTCGTCTATGACACAGAAGTGTATGAACTCACTTCATACATATTGTGATTTAGGCACAGTCATATGTTGTCCAGCTTCCACAACCTAGACAAACCCCACAAATCAACACCAACCAAAAAACAGATTGTAAAGCAATAAATAATTGAAGCAATACATTTACTGTCTCTTTGGCCTTTCTTTCCAAGCACTCCTCTTGCTTTTCCTCTATCTTACCTTCCTCCTTTAACTTTAACTTTTTCTTCCGTTTAGACTTCTTCACTTTCTTCACTTCTTCAACCTGCTTTATCTCCATTTTCTCTTTTTTCAAGCATTCCTTTTGTTTTTCCTCTACCTTTCCTTCATCCTCTAACTCTGACTTTCTCTTCATTTTAGACGTCCTAACTTTCTTATCTCCGTCAAGCTCCTTTATCACCACTTGCTCCTTTTCCAAGCCTTCCTCCTGCTTTTGGTTTCCCTTTTTTCAATCATTTCTAGGTTTTTTTTTTTTTTGCACAACCCTTTCACTCTTATTCGCAAATAAAGGAGAAACATTTTCCAGAGTCATTCTTTCTGGAATGATAAAATGAATGGGTTTCATAGCCATTGGTGGTTCCGATGGTGGCCTTTTCTTCCCAGTCATTCTATGATTGTTGCAAAAATTTCCAAAACAAATAAAAGTTAAAAATCATTGCATAAAAAATCATTTTTATCAGAACCCATAGAAAAAGGGAGCAAAGTGAACCCTAGGTTCTCAAAATCACAAGTCTGAAGGTGGTAGCAAGGGTAGGTTGTCGGTGCTGATGGTGGGTCGCCAAAATGGCAGTCATTCACGGGGGTGTTGGGTCATGATGGTGTTGTTCGTTCATGTTCAGAGGAAATAGTGATAAAGAGAGAGGGAGATAAAATTTAAAGCGAGTGAAAAGATGAAGAAAAAAAATTTGGGAATAGGTTTTACCTAGGTAAAAACAAAATTAATTAGGATTTAATTAACTTTAAACAATGTGTTAATATAATTAACTAATTATGTAAAAAGGATTTAAAAAAAAAAAGGCAAAAAGAGAATATTCTTCAATTTTAAAAAGTGAGGGGTATACACTTCAATATTAGATATTTTTTTTTTGGTATTTCTATCATATTACCCTTTGTAAAATGACCAAAACATTGTGTTTTGTTTTTTTAAGAGATAATTACATATTAGTACCCTCTAGTTAACCAAAAATACAAGAAAGACCCCT
>WUAT03155367.1:0-12164 GCA_010015005.3 Ulmus americana | reverse complement strand
ACATTCTCTCTAGAATTTGTACGTGTTCTTGCTTAAGTTTAAAAAAAAAACACTCTGATACTTTACTTGATCCAAATTGCTTCATAACCAATCTTTTGCGGTGTTTGTGTACTTAAACTTGAGATTCCCTATTGTTATTTGGTTTAACCAAATTCAGTTATAACACCTATCACACAACACCCCTAGAAACCCATCAGCCACCCTTGCGACTGACTGGTGGACATCGCCGCAATTGATCTTCTACCTCTGCAAAACGCCAAAAGCCACATGCCAGAGACCACCCCGTGAAACCCACACCACTTTCTTCTCGGTGATTCATCGTGCCTTGCTCAACGGTCCTCATGGGAAAGTTTCGATGTTTGATTTCGTTGTTCACTTCGTACTGGGCATGGCTCAACTTGTGTTTGGTATTGAGTGGTATTAAACTTTAGATTTGGTGGGTATGTTTAAATTTAGACTTTGTTAGGTTGTTGATTGTTGAACAAACCTCTCGGACTCATATGATTGGATTTTTTTTTTGTTTTTAGGATTTTATTTCTTAAAATTATCAAAATACCCATGTTGTTTGACTCATGTCATGTGCACATCACATACAGATTTAACTGTTGCAATTAACGAAAGTGGATGGAAATGATGAAATCGCACACATTTGCTGGTGATATTGAGGGTACTTTTGTAATAAAATTGAAAATAGAGACAAAGTGTTTAAGACGTCAAAGGTGCTATTAACCCTTTAAGATCAACCACACCAATTGGGTTGCCATCAGTTGTCTCGTGGTTTAGCTTGATCAGTTTAATTATAGGTTTGATCGGGTTGGACTATTACATTTTACCTCGGCTTGGCCCATAAGTTTTTTTGTTGTTGGGTGAATAGCTTGGCCCATAAGCTTATCCCATTTCGATCCTGACATTAGATAAGCAGACCTCTCCTCCCTCATTAGTCATTAGTTGACTTTAGGGCTGATAGAACGAGCTTTTTATAAGGTTATTTTAATATTTATATTTTATCGGAAATATATCAAATATATATAGTATATGTATTTATTTAAAGAACTTTTAATTTATATTTGTTATAGATAAAATCTAATTTAAATTATTAGATTTATCGTTTTATTTTTTATTATTAGTTATCGGATGCATATTTATATTAAATAAAATATACAAATAAGAAAAGTTTAATTAATAAGTACAAAATTAATTAGTATTAAGAAAAATATGAATGGATAATGAGTTCTCAAATAAGAGTAGCTAACTCCAGTGAAAAAAAAAAAAAAAAAGAGTAGCCAACTTAGGTTCCAAATCCAATCCTACCAATAAAAAGTTACAGATTGTGTTGGGTGGGATTTTAAGTCATTTTGCGCAGATGTGGGGTTTTTTAAATCCTAAACTGGAGCATTTTGCGCAAATGTTCACTCCAAAAGGTAAATACTGTAATACGAGAGCTAATAATACAAAATCTCAATAAATATATAATTAAGTGATAATTAAACTAACTTTAGTGATAATACTAAATAGACAGATAAGATTTTTTAAAGAGAAGCCTCAGTGGAGAAATGATTTCTAAATAGTTAGAAGAAAGAAAAAGATATATTTTTACAGTAAATGTTTTATTTTTTTTATAGGCAAAAATTCTGAAATAAAATATAATTAAATAAACTAAATATTCTTGTGCACACTGGACAAGAACAATATGGAATAGGAGGTGAAAAATCGGCCAATGTCAAAGTGATATCAGACCAAACTAGAAGTGTGACAAACGTGTGTTGAGATGATAAGACACAATCTAATTTTGAACTTCTTTTGTCTATAACCTTGACGCTGGACCCGTATAGGAGAAGAAAAAAAGATTCGTCTGAAGGCTTTAAAAGATATTGATCACGTTCAACACGTGATTCTATTTTATCATATTATATTATATTCTCTAAAAATTTATAAAATATTTATTTTTCTCCATATTCTAACAATTATCCTATCATATTTTCCTTAATTTCCTCTACCACCTTTTACATATCATCCAATATATTTAATCATTTCACACACTAATTCTCACCATATTTTACATTATCTTACATATTTAATTATTTCACACACTAATCCTCCACCACTTTTTATATTATATTATTAATATTTTCACCACATTTTACATATAATATTATTTTTTCATATTATTTTATTATCAAACCTTAATATTT
Source organism: Ulmus americana (assembly GCA_010015005.3). Lineage (NCBI taxonomy): Eukaryota > Viridiplantae > Streptophyta > Magnoliopsida > Rosales > Ulmaceae > Ulmus > Ulmus americana. The sequence continues at coordinate 9,972 of WUAT03155367.1, read as the reverse complement.
TCACTCCTTTTATATAAAATTAATTTATATATATACTCATTTACTTTTATTAAAAAATTTAAAATTTTATTTAAAAAATTATTCTGTTCATACTCATCATTAAAATTCTATGTAAATTGCGTCTCAAATATAGTCATGAAGGATGATATCCGAATTCCTTAAATGAGAAATTACGAATAGATAAAATCGTAGCAACAATACAGTAACATTAGTATTATTTTACAAGATTTCATAAATTCGTGGACCAAAATGCTTTCTCAAAAATAAATATCGCACACCATGTCTTGGATTCCGCGAATCCACTTATTTTTCTAAACAATAATAATAATAAACACAGCAAGTTTGGGGTAGTGGGAATCATAAGGATTCAGTATAAGAACAGTTCTTCTTAGGAAATCCCGAAACAAGTAGTAGTAACTCTGATTTGGATTTGAATGAATCGTCACCTTCACCCTGCTACATGCTACTTGAGAACTCCCACGTATCGTTTTGATATGTTACCCTCATATTTGTCATGTGTGCTGCTTTTTAATTTTTTTAGTTTTGGTTTTCGAATTACCAAACGACCTTATCTTCAACTGTTTCAAAATACTCACTGCCTCTTCTTACTAATTCTTTTTTTCTTTTTTCGTAAAACCTCTTCTTACTAATTCACACTACTTTCCAACTCCCATTCCCCAAAATCCGATAACTTTTTATTTTCTTCTATCAAAAAAAGCAAAAATTAAATAAAAAGAAATAGTAAAGAAGAAAGAAAATAGAGCAGCCTAGATGTAGAGTCTTTCCCTTGGCTGCCACCTAAAGCTGGTGTGCAAACAAAGGGGGGAGCCAAGTGTGTTTAAGAGAAACAACAGTGAGGTTTTGGTGGACACGGTCAGTTCTATTCGTCTTGCCAAGTGGCAGTTCGAACCCACCACAAAGCCACGTTTCATGGTGCCTCTATTACTCCTTTCTGTATCCCATTCTGCTTATTTGTTAATAAATAGCATCACCCTTCCCCCTCCCTCATTCATATCGCCATTCGAACCCAAAACTTAACCCATTTCCATCTCCTTCTTCTCTCTTCTTGAACCAAACAATGATGAGGCCCGGCAATAGTAGGGGGGAGAAGAAGCATCATCCCAAGAAGCCAGCTCAAGCCAGTTCTAGAAAAGGTTGCATGCGAGGCAAAGGTGGCCCTGAGAATGCCATGTGCACTTTCAAAGGTGTTCGACAGAGGACTTGGGGCAAATGGGTGGCCGAGATCCGTGAACCCAACCGCGGTGCTCGTCTCTGGTTGGGTACTTTCGACACCTCTGATGAAGCTGCCATGGCCTATGACACCGCAGCCCGGAAGCTTTATGGCTCCGAAGCCAAGCTCAATTTACCACAACTCTCTCTCGATCCCCACTTCCAAACAATGTCTCAAACTTTCAACCAACCTCAGATTTTTCCAAATTCAGTGCCTTCAACTCCTGTCCAGATGATGGCTAATAGCCCTGTAGTGTCTTTCCCTAACGAGAATGTCCTGTCTCAAGATGATCCGATCCAAATCGAAGAAACGAAACCTGATGAGAATATTCAAGATGCTTCTGATATCTGGGCAGGGTTGGATACAAATTTGCCAGCGTTTGATGAGGCTCTATGGAGGGAGGCCGCCATCTCAGTAGATTTCCCAACTGCTCAGGATTTTGCACCTTTTGATGGAAACCTCTTTGATGGAGGTTCATGCAATGGAAATAACTGGGATGTGCTGCCTTCTCAGTGGTGCATGTAAGGGCTGGCTATAGCCGCAACTTGGTTTGGTTTGGACACTTGAAGGCTACCCTATATATAGTCATATATTATATATTATTCGAACTGTGTTCCGTATATATCTTAGTATATAATTAACTATTATAGTCGTGTGTATATATAGGTATGCCTCCACCGTGCTGCTTCTTGCGGGTGTAGGCGCTAGTCCGCTATAGTTTTTATATTATTATATATAAATAAGATTTTAGTAGTTAGAGGAGTTGTTTTTATGTATAAATATATCTCTAGCTAACAATCTTATCGTGTAAGTGTTGTATCTATGAAAAAAATTTGAGCATCGATCGATCCTTATCAATATTGGATAAGGATTAATTAATTGCTTAGTTGTGTATATTTTGTAGTATTTCTCAGTTGTGTAATTAAAGTTCAGCCACCTTTTTATTTTGTTTCTTCTTTCTTCTTCAAGGTATTCTTTTATCATTGAGACTGTGAAATTAAAGTTCAGCCACCTTTTTATTTTCTTTCTTCTTTCTTCTTCAAGGTATTCTTTTCTCATTGAGGTCGTGCTTGTTGTCGTCTAGTAATAATAATTATTTATTTCAAAGTTTTGCTCACTGTTTCAACCTGGGAGACTTCTACTTTGCCAGACTGCAAAAACTGAAAACAATCAAACAATTAGAACTTTCTTTTTTCTTCTGGGTCTTGATTGGAACTAGAGAAACTTGAACTGACTAGTAAACACAAACAATGGAAACTGGGTTTACTGTAGACCGATGAGCTCTCTATATATATATCTTCACCTATTCTCATTTTTGGTAACAAATTTTCATTGAATGCACTTTCTTATTGTTGTCCTTAGTTAATAATTGTTGTTCAAACTATTTTTAATAGTAGATACAATTTAATATTTATACTTCTTTTTAATTTATTATAGGTAATTTTTTTAGTATATAATTATGTAATCTTATAAATATAGGTTCACTCCATATCTCGACACGTCAATAAAATGCGTAACAAAATTAAAACACGTTATAACAAAAACGCTTGATGAAATTAAGATACGTTGCGCGCGACAAAAGATATGCTGAAATTAAGACGCGTTACGATAAAATATTTGTTGAAATTAAAACGCATCACAATAAAATACATACTAAAATTAAGACACGTTACGAAAAAATAGTGTTGAAATTAAGACACATGCCGACAAAATCCATGCCGAAATTAAGGTTTATTGTTGCTTTCATTTACATTATATTGCCATAAAGAAATATAATATTTTATACATTTTTTCTTGTTTTTTCTAATTATTTACTATGTGGAACATTTACATGTATACTTTCAAAATAAGTTATTAACTTTTTTACCTCTCAAATAAATTCTAGGTCTATTACAAAATAAATTTTTTATACTCAACTTAATAAAGAAAATTTATCTAAAAAGTACTTTAAAGATAATATAATTTGAAAATCAAAGCAAAAATGATATAGTGAATAATAAAAAATAATAAAAAATTTGCATCTCATGTAATTTCCTCAATATATATGGGCTCACTAATTTATAAATTCATTTATTCTGCATTGTAAATTTCTTTTCCATTTTGGCCCTTTTATTGATTTTTATTATTTACTGCATGTGCAAACAACCATCTTATAATTCCTATTTATGCCGCCCCTTCTTAATTTTTATTACCTACTGTTAATTTTGCATTCCAGATGTTTTGATTTTAATTATTTTTTTTGTACGTAATGTTTAATATTATTTTATTTTTTCCTTCTTTCTATTTTTCTTACTTTTATTTTATTTTATTTTTTTCCTTATAGATTTTAGACTTGGTTTTTATTTTCATTCAATACGCAATTGTTTTTTTTTTCTTTTTCCTTAAATCGCCTTTTAGAGAATTCTATGAATCGGTTTGTTGAGGTTGTGAAATGTTCATGATTGAATTTATAACAATTTTAACAGTTTTTATTTATTTATTAAAGCTTCATTTTTCAAATTTTAGATCCAAAATGTGTGAAGTTATTTTCTTAATTCCCTTGTTATTGAGAATCGTTTATGAAAGATTGAGAGTTAGTTACTTTATTATGTGTTTAATGTTCAGTTTGTAAAAGATGTCATTTTTACTAAGTTAAAAGAAATTCTCGTTGCTAAGGTGAAATTGTATTACAACTAACACTTAGCAAAATGTGTGGGTTTTTTTTCTTCTTCTCTTTTAACATTCAATACAATATTTATTCTAAAAGTTATATGAGTCAATAAGAGAAGAAATTATTTAAATAGAAATTTTGATGAATGTGAATTACTTAGACCCCAATTTATACCAAAAGAAATTCTACATTTTCGGGACTAGCAAACACATTCCTTTTCCTTGTGTGTGTGTCCAAATACTAGTATTTATAATATAATTATTATTTATTATCACTTTTGACATTTCCGTTTTACTATCGTATTCTTTAATATTAGCATCTCATCTCATTTTACATTCATTTTGGATTTATGTTTGCGCAGTTCAATTTTATAATTAAATGTTTATCTTTCCTTATAGTGGCGAAGCCATAAAAATATGGTTTTAGGAGCAAAAACCACTTGAAGGATATATGTGAAAACTATTTTAACAACAACGACAACAAAAAATAGGGGACATTATAAAAATGTCACCTCTTTTTATTTTATTTATTTATTTATTTTTTTTACTATTTGAAAAATATTATAACAGATTAAAAATTTGAAACTTATAAATTTTTGTATTTTTCAGGACTAAATGCTATATCTGTTTGCAAAGTCACAGTGATTATTTTTTAGATGAAAGTAAAATATAACTGGTGGTTGGTTTTTGATCGGTAGTTGAAAATACAATCGGTGAGGGCAAAAATGTCTTAAACATGATAAAAATTAAAAAAATTAAATAATGTGAGATAAAACAAAAGTGATATTATGTCTAATTTTCTCAAAAATAGGGGTCTATGTGCTAAAGTTTTTAAAAATATGGGAGCTTTGTGTGAATTTTTTGAAAAATATGGGCGATAATTTAACCAACGAAAAAATAATTGTGGGGGAGCCCCCACCTCTCTGCCTGATTCTATTTCGGGGATTAATATTCCGAATTATTTGAAGTTTAGATTGCTAATTATTTTCAACGCATTCTCTAATCAAGCTTTAAAAATAAATTTCGAAAACCTCGTTGCTATAATAAAAGGATTAATTGTAAAATTTGTTGTTATTTATTTTTTTGTTTCTGAAACTTTTACTATATCATTTTCCATATTTTGGTTCTAAATCAATTCAGTGTGAGAAAGCTATAATATATATATATATATATAATTTTTCATATTTGGTATGACATGTTGAAAATATAAGTAGGCAAGTAATGTTTGGCAAATAAATAAAATCAATAAATCAAATTAAAATTTTTAATATTAATTAAGCAAAAAAATATTTTTATTCGAGTATATTCTATCATCTTTAAATTAACTGTAATGTACTATAGTATATATATATTTTAAAAATTTCTGCTGTCAAAAAAAAAAAAAAATTCATTATACAAGAAAAAATATTTATATTTGATGAATATCTCTTAAATTTTGGATTGAAGAAATTATTAGTCATTGCTTATTTGGTTGCTTGACCACTTATAATTTTCTCTATTCTACACCAATTTTTTTTTTTTTTAATGCTTTTATGATGTGCAAAAAATTAATATGACAATGATTGGTTGAAAAATACGGTGAAAGTTTGTGATGGTCCATAATTTTTATAATTTTATAGTCACATGTCAATGATAAGTTTGTTAAAGAATATGATCATAAGAGATAACATCTCAATATCTCAAAAAATAATTTCATGACAAGCATGTGTAGTTTTAATAAATAAATAAAGCTGTCAAAAGAAAAAAAAAAGAGTAAAAACATTGAGAAGAATATTGCATGAAAAGTAATGTACATAATTAAAAACATTATCACTTATTTTGCTTTTATCATACTATATATTTTTTTAAAAAAATTTAATCATTATATAAATTTTTGAAAAATATTTATAATTTTCAAGAATAAAATATTTTTAATAAATGTTTTTTGTTTACATAATATCTCTAAATATTGAAATTTAATTGAATTATAGAGTTTTGAATTTTTTTAACTCAAATTTGAAATTATAAGTGTTTATTCGTATTTTAGTTTCACTTATAATTCTCCAATACTTAAAAAACGTAGTTTGTAATAATACAATAATATTTTAATTTTCTTATAAAGAATACTAATATTTTAAGGAAAAATTACATATAAATTAAATATATTTGTTTAATTTTTTTTTTTTTTTGGCATATTAGTTCTTATTAGAATTTGAGCTCATAATCTTTCCTTTATCCTCATCTCACTCTCACCAATTGAGCTAGTATCAATTGTCTCAATTAACTTTATATATTTGTTTTGAATAATCTATAATTTTAGTATTTAAAAAGAAATAACTATTTTGTTTTAATATATAAATATATTAAAAAGTTGTTTATTGACTTAATATATGTTGAATATTAAAATAAAGAAAAAAATTCAAAAATATTATTATTTTAAATTTCAATCATATTTGAATATATATATATATATATACTTCATAACTTGTAATTCTTTGTATTATTTTTTTTAATGAAAATATCTACAAAAACAACGCGAGAAAATCAAATCGTCACATAATCCTTAATATGACAATGATCGGTTGAAAAATGTAATGAAATTTTGTAACAGTCAAAAAATCTAGTTTTATCTTTTATGGTCACATGTCAATAATTAGTTCGTTAAAGAATATGATCCAAAAATAACGCTTTAGTATATAAAAAAATAAAGCCTTGTCGCAACATGTGTGGTTTTAATGAATAAATAAATAATTGAACACAAAAGTTAGAACAATATATATTGAAAAAGAATATTGCATGGGATAATGTATTTATTTATTTAGTTTTAAAAGGATGTTTATTAGTAATATCGAATATATATGTTTTAGAAATTAATTAACCAAGATTTTAAATAAAAATTTAAATATATAATCAAAAACATTATCTCTTTTTTTTTTTTTTGTTATCATACTATATTTTATTATTTTTGAATCATTAAGATAAATTTTATAAAAATATTTATAAATTTCAATTATAAAATATTTTTATTAAAAATTATTTATTTACTTAATATCTCTTAATATTGGAATTTAATAGAATTATAGAGTTTTGAATTTTGAATTTTTATTTCAATGTTAAAGTTATTAGTGTTTATTTGTATTTAGTTACACTTATAATTCTCTAATATCTAAGAACGTAGTTTGTAATTTAATAATAATATCTTAATGTTTTTATAAAAATACTAAAATTTTAAAAAAATTATATATAAATTAAATAATTTATATATCTTATTTTTAATTTACTTTAGATCTTCTTTTTTTAAATCCTAGAATTTTTCTCTTATCCTTATCCCACTCTCACCAACTGAGCTACCACCTATTAACTTAATTAACTTTATATCTTTGTTTTGAATAATATAATTTTAGTTTTAAAAAGAAAAAAAATTAGAATAATTTTTTTTTAAAACTTTTAAAAAAAGTTGTTTATTGACTTAATTTGTTGAATTTTGAAATTAAGGAAAAAATTCAAAATTATTAATCTTTCAAATTTCATATATATATTAAAATAATAAATAGATATTTCATAACTTATAATTCTTTATATTATTTTAAAAAAATAGAAATATCATTATTTTATTCAATCAAAGCATAAATGTCTTAAAAAAAAGAGCGTGAGAAAGTCAAATCGTCACATCATCCTCATCCCACTTAGGAGATGAGATATGTAAAGAAAATTTAACAATAATTATAAGCTACGTACCAAGTTAAAATTAATATGACAATGATTGGCAGAAAAATGCAATGAAAAAACTTCTTGTTTTATGGTTATATGTCAATGATTAGTTCGTTAAAGAATATATATTGTTTAAAAAATATTATTTGAAGGTAAGGTAGGTATATCCAAAAAGATAACGTCTCGTAACAAACATGAGTAGTTTTAATAACTAAATAAATAATTGAACACAAAAGTATTATATATATATATATATGAGAAGAATATTGCATGAAAATAGTGTACATATTTATTTAATTAATAATGTTTTAAAATGATGTTTTTATAGTTATATAGAATATATATATTCTACAATTCTATGAGTTGGTAAGACTACTTCACTACAAATTAATGAGACTTAATAATTTGTTGATTAATTAAGTTAAGACTTATGGTTTGACTATCAGGTAAAAATAGACGACAACTATAAGCTCTATTATACCCACTTGTTTAGGGTAAGGATCGAGCAACTCATTCCCATTACATATATTGAATATTTTAATATAAATTAAAAATTATCCATAGATTTTAAATAAAAAATTAAATATATAATTAAAAAATTATCCCTTATTTTGTTTTTATTATACTATATTTATTATTTTTTAAATCAACGACATAAATTTTAAAAAAAAAATTATAAATTTCAAGCAGATATTTTTATTAAAAAATATTTATTTAATTAATATCTCTTAATATTGGAATTTAATAGAATTATAGAGTTTTAAATTTTATTTATTTATTTTGATGTTGAAGTTATTAGTGTTTATTTGTATTTAGTTAATTTGTTGAATATTGAATATTAAAATAATAAATAAATACTTCATAACTTATTATTCTTTTATTATTTTTTTAAAATAGAAATATGGTCATTTTGTTCAATCAAAGGAGAAATGTCTACAAAAATTATCGCGAGAAAGTCAAATCACCATATCATCATCATCTCAAATTGTAGGAGAGGAGATAGGTAAAGAAAATTTAGCAATACTTATAGGCTATCAAATTACAATTAATATGACAATGATTGGTTGGAAAATGCAATAAAATTTTGTGATACTCCAAAAAATCTTATAATTTTATGGTCATATGGCAATGATTAGTTCCTTAAAGAATATATATTGTTTAAAGAATATGATTCTAAGATAACGTTTTAGTATATCAAAAAAGATAAAGTCTTGTGACAAACATGTATAGTTTTAATAAATAAAATGATTAAACACGAAATGAAAAAAATAAAATTGAGAAGAATATTGCATGAAAATAGTGTACATATTTATTTAATTAGTAATGTTTTAAAATGATGTTTATGTAGATAGGGAAGAACTACTGGAATGCTCCTAAAAGGAGGCATTCAAACATTTATATCCTTATTTTAAATCCATTACAAGTATGCAACTTTTTAATCTATTTTACCTCTTCACAAAATGACAAATTATAAAGAAATAAAATAAATGCATAAAGGGGTACAAACATATTTTACACAAAAAAAAAAAATTACAAATAGAATAATTTTAAAACTGATGTGCAAATGTAATGAGTTAGGAAAAAGGAGGTATATGATATACTTTCCTCTATAGAATATGTATGTTCTAATTATATTGAAAATTTTAATTCAGAACACCCTGAATTATGCGCGATTTTATATATTACCTTTTTATTCGGAAAATAATTGATATACTCCACGAAATTGCTGCTCATCAACTTATGTGACGGAACCAACAACGGATATTCATTTCGTTTGTAATTTTCGCACACGTAACTCGCACATGATATTTTTTAAGGACATTTATGTAAATAAAAAAGTTTTTTTTTGTTTTTTCCTTCTTTCTTCTTCTTTCTTAGCTCCCCCTCTTCATCTTCTAACCCTCCCAAATAAACTTCTTCTTCCTAAAACAAAAAAAAAACTCAAATTCTTATACAACATTTTTGCCGAAAATATTGAGATGCATAAATATTGAAATCCAATTCTACAATTTCTTTTTCCCTAAAATAAAAAATAAAAAAACTCAACTTATTCTCCAACTTTTCTTACCAACCAAATAGTCCAAACTCATATCTGAAATCCAATTTTCTACTCAAATCCAATATCAAACAACAACAACTACAACAACAACAATAAAATAGATTATATCAGGTGTGCATGTTATCTATATGTGGTACAAGTACCATATAAACATTATGGGCTTGTTTGGTTTAAGATTTTGCAACATTTGAAGCAGAGTATTTAAAATAATGATTCTGTTTGGTTCAGAGTATTTGAAACATGATAACTATTTGGTTTAGAGTATATGAAACAGAGTATTTGAAACATGATTACTGTTTGGTTCAGAGTACTTTAAGTAGTGTTTTTGTTTGGTTCAAAGTAT
>WUAT03155148.1:0-12167 GCA_010015005.3 Ulmus americana | reverse complement strand
AATCCCTTTGACCCAAACTACTACTTCGCAGATTTCACAATAACCTCTCCTTGATGTTAGTTTCCTTGATGGCTTGTTTGAAAAACAAGCACAAATGAAACTAAAACACAAATGCCTAGGAGTTGCCCCAAAAAGGAAAAAACAAAAAAACAAATGCTGCAAGAGTAAACTACAACTTCTAATTTCTCACCAAAACTTCTCCTATTTTGTTTTGAAACCCAGGTGAATCCAAAACTGTAAAACCCATTTTCTCAGCTTCTTTCAATTTTTCTTCCTCCATTTTGGAATAAGTGAACGAGAATTTCTTTTTCAGTACCAATTTCGAGCTCAAATCCTCGAGGCTCTGTTTCAAATCATAAATCGCTTTGAGCGAGAAACAACCCTCATAAGAGGGCAAAAAGTTTGAATTCTCTGTGATGAGCTTTTCAAGATCAGAGATCGAAGCCGAGATGCTTCCTAGTTGGGGCTTAAGCTGAGTCGCATCCGAGGTGTGACTGAGTCGTCATTGGGCAATTCGGGAAATAGAGCACTTCGAATCTGTGAAGTGAGAGAGGAATGAAGCGGTGGACTCGAAGGCAGGAGATAAGGAGGATTTGGAATCGATAATTTTGGAGTTGAGGGTTTCAAAGCAGAGAAAACAAAGATGGAGGCTCAACTCCGGCGAAGAGAGCAATCACAATCTACGACTTTTAGGGACACATAGCAGGCTCGTGAAAATCAATTGACATAATAGAGGATTAAAAGAGGGCTAAGCGAGAGAAGAGAGAAGAGAGCAAGGGAGTATGGAGCGAGAAAGAGGGATGAGAAGGTCTCAAAGCGCAAGGCGCTAAACTTTTCTAAGGGCCCATGAAATGTTTTTAACTCGCGCCTTTTTTTTTATACGATCGTGCCTATTTTTGAGCCGGTTATCATAACTCTTTTTCAATAAAGTTATTTATTTGTGTTAGATTAGGCCTATTTTCTAGTAGTGTCGGGGGTCTTTAGCCTAGCCAACCCTTCAAAAGAAATTCCTAGACTTGGTTGAGGATGAGTAAAGTAAATAGTAACCAAATCATTGAAGGTTCCAGAGGAGTCGACTGGAGGATTCGTAGAAGTCAGATGATCATTTGTAGCTTGCTCAGGCTGTTTAGGAATATCTTATGCTTCTTTTTCTTGGGACCCTTCTTCTACGACAGTGTCTAGAATAAAGTCACAATGTAGATCTTCTTTCTCAATATAATACGCTTGGTCGTAATTGTTAATGACCAAGTTGTTGAGAAGGTCATAAGTGTCGGGCCCAGAGATTACACATTCTTCCAAAGGTCAAAGAGCCATCTCCTAACCAAACCTAAACCCGCTGCAGGTGTTAAGGACTCCAATTCGTGAGTAGCGAGCAAAGCTTTGCTCGAAAACCTCGGTGCATTTAGCTTTGATCCATTCATCCTCTTTCTTTGTTGAGAGTTGAATATCTCTCTCAAGCATGGCTTTTCTATCTTGGGCAGCCCAAGGAAAGAAATGGTTAATAAGAAAGAAGAAAAATCTTTTAAAAAAAGAAAAGGAAAGTTTAATTGAGAATGTTACCTTTAAATCCTTCTCCAACAAGGAGAACATACCTTCCCACTCTCAATCCTTCATTTTTAGCCGCCTAGCTTCGATTGATATAGATAGTTTCTCCTAAGCCAAATTATTTGCCCTAGTTCACTCAGCTTCAAGGTCGGAGACAGCTTGGATTTTCTCACAGGAAAGGGTTTCTACTAGGGACTCCAGTTCCCTTAGTCTATTCTCAGAGGCTTCAGCCTTCTCCTAGTGTTATTGGAGGAGACCAGTGGCAAGAATTAAGTTTCCCTTAATTCCTTCCATAATGTCCATGTCCTCTCTATGGGCGATCAAGACAACAAAACTCTTTATATATGTTGGTTCAGAGATTTCAGTCATAAGATTGTCAAACTCAATAGAGAATGCCTCGATTTCTTCCATGCTAGTAGAACTCTATCCATGTAAGAATATCTTATATTTCTTTAGATGAGGGGAGGGACATCAACAGTGGCCGAGGAAGAACAAGAAAGAGTGGATAGAGGGTTGATTGGAGCTTTTGGAGGTGTGGTTTTGAGGAATCTCTGGAGGATCTGTCTGAGAAGTTGTTAGTGTAAAAAAAAAAAAACAAACAGGCGATACGGAGATAGTAAATGCTTACTCGTTTGGATTGGAGAAGTTATAGTGTCTGAGGGCGTGTTTTTCTTCTGGGAGGTTCCCTTTCAAAATCCTTGCTCCCAGAGTTGCTGGTTTGAGAACCCTTCTAGCTCATAGCCCTCAGAAGTGTACCGGCAGGTAACAGAGCTTCAAAAGTTCTCTAATATTTCCTTTCGGTATTCTTCTTCGATCTCCAGAAGTTTGAGTAGCAGAAGGGTCGGAAGGTGTGACTGGAGCACTAGGTTGTTGACGGCCCAAAACTTGTTCCAAGCTCTAAAGATTTGGAGTGGAAGTTGTAGTTCCTTCAGACCTACTGGACATTAGAGGTTCAACAGAGGATGGTTAGCGGAAGATGCCAATAATAGAATCAGCCTTGTTGAGCTTTTCATCCTCTAGAAGGCTTGTAAAATTCTCTAAACTCGCAAAAAAAATTGATTTTGGATCACCAAGATTTTTGCGGCGGTGAGTTTGGTCAAAAATTAGAGTTTTAGAACGAACTCTAGTAAGGATTTGTTGAGAATTTTTCATCAGGGGAATTGGGTTGTTGGCATTGTGCATCTCGAGGTAGGAAGTGTAGCAGCAAAGGATGGAGAGTGAGAGCAGATTGATCACCCGAAGGATATGAAGGGTGGTATTTTTATCCTTCGAGATGAACCTCCGAAGGTAGTTTTCCCTCTCTTCAGAAGGTTTGTGATTTTTTGGGTTGTAAAGGTCAAAGTCCTTGGAAGCTAAAAGTTAGAAAATCAAAGATTAACCAAAGAATGGGAAATTGAGAAATTTTTCAAGAATTTAATAATTAATTTAAGGTATTACCATAATTGTAGCCCCAACGGATTGGGAAAAAAGTGCGGTTAACAGACGGAGATTTCTAGTTCCTAGAAAGTAAGAAGAAATGCTTGGGCTCAGCATCCTTTGAGGGAATTCCATTGAAGCAGACCCACCCTTTCCATAGAGTAAAATAATATTTGCTCATTTATATGAATCTCACTCTAAAAAAGAAAAGACGTAAGTCTGTGATTCCTAGGCCAAGATCCTTAATCAGGTTTAGTAGTACAAACTTTGTCATTAGCCTAATGGAGTTGGTGGAAATTTGTAGGGGTTGAATGTCATGGATTGCAAAGATATAATCGAAGAAAGGAGGAAGGGGAAGTCTAAGGTTGAGCAAATGAAGCTCAAAGACGATAATAGAGCTGACAAGGATAATGTACAAGTTTGATTTCCAATATTGGTATTGCGATCCAAGAAGTTCAAGAGACGAGTCCTCTAGGATTTCACATTTGTGGCAATACTTTGCCACAATGGCCGCATTGGCAGTAGAATGGGAGTGGGATGAAGCAGCAATTTGGGAAGATCCAGCCATAATAAAACTTTTGGGGAGAAAAAGAAAAAGGCTAAGAGATTTGCAGAAAAGAGTTTTGGAAGATGAAGAAGAAGAAGAGATTTTGAAATTAGGGAATTTTTAAAGTTAAAGATAGTGCAAGAAAGAAGGTAAAGAGATTAGTGGGAATTACATAGCCTGGAAAGGAATCTTGAGTAATGATGAAAAGGATCAATTTTTGAGGCAAATAGCCATCAAAATAGATGTAGCGTATGAGATACAATAAATTTTAGTTGAATTTTCAAAATTATGAAAATCACAAATAAAAAGGCGGAAATGGTGGTGGGGGGGGGGGGGGGAATTTTGGTTTTCCCACGTGGAGGCTTTTAATTGATTGATAAAACAATAATAAATGAATTTTGTAGAAGCATGATTAAAAGAGAATTTATGAAGGAAGCTTTAGCGAAAGAATACTTTTCTGAAGGAAAGCTCGACGAATGATGGTTTGATGAATGATGGAACTCTTTCCCAAGGGTTGTAATAAGCTTTAGTTAGTTTATAAATATTGGATTCTTGTAATTTGGAAGGGGACTATTCATTTTACCACTTAGAGAAGTTGAGTATTGAATTTAATTTTCTCAACTCTCTATGGCCAGAAAGAGAGAGAATATTAGGATTTCTTGTTCCATGGTTCAACTTTCTTGATTTTTGTACATTGAGTACTTGAAATAAGACTTGATGAAAGTTTATTCTTTGTTCAGATTTTTTTGCTCATACAATGCCATAACCAAATAGATAATTTTCTACAACCCAACAAAAAATAGAAACAAATTAGATGCAACACAATCCTAAATCCAAATTCCAAACACTTCTATCTAAGAGTTTCCCAAGATAATTGAATTCCACCACAGTCTTCCACAAATAATCCATAAAATTCGGATAGGAATTGTAGTACACTTACTTGGAACTCCTTGATGAACACAAAATCCAATTGTAAATGAAATCCCTTTCTTCCACCTTCAAATTTTTTCACCAAAGAAAACACCAATTTACATGGATGTAAGTGAAGACAAGATGATGATCGAATGTTGGATGCTCTTGGGAAAACAAATAAATTGGTCAATTAGAATAAATTTTTTGAAATTTTGAGAGAAAAATATAGTAGAGAGACGAAAGTTCTAAAAAGTAAAAGAAGGCTGGGAATTTAGAGTTTTAGAAAAACCCTTTTAATGCGCTGTTGCGATTAGCTCTGTGGCAAACTCTGCTACCACCTCAGTGCTGGGGTTTGGACATGCATGTTCTCATGGGGGTGTTGTGCTGAAGCAAGCCTTGTGCTTGCTATGGCACTGTAGAATATGTACACACCTGATTTTCAACCTTCATGGATTGGCACCGCAATGCTGGGCCATGATTCCAAACACATTTTTTTTCTTATTCTTTTTTCTCACAAAAAAAATTAATAAAATTAAATATAAAATAAAAAAAGTAATGAATTATTATAATAGCTTAAAATCAGTTAACAAAAACTTAGTCTAAAAATCAAACAAAAATTAGAAAAATTAGGAAAAACAATGTTCAAGCTTGGATTGCCTTCCAAGAAGGGCTTTAATTTAAAGTTTTGAGCTATACTCTTCTAAGATGTTCATCAAGGTGGCTTCAAATTGATGCTTTTGATAAACCTTGATTTAATATGCAATCTCTTGAATTCTTCAAATTTGTACTTCGTTTCCACTTGGTTTGAAGGTTGCATACTCAAGCTACTAATAACATAGTCAGAATTTATCCTTCACAGTGATCTTATGCGCACTGGGCTTTTGTCGGGTGGTTTACTAGGATATTCTACCACCTTCTCAGGTTTCCACTTATCCATTAATTCAATTCAAAAATACATCAACAATGTTGGTAAATCTATGTTCTTCTGAAGATGGTGAGGAAAAGGAATAGGCAGTACATATGGTTTGGGTGGAACATATAGTACCATAGGATATACTCCAGACAATTCTCAATTGCATAGATAGATTTTTTTTCTTCATTTTTGGAATTGGTTGTGCATGAACCACTTCCTCTTCTTTGGCTTTGAAATTTGTATTTTGTGACTCTCTTGAATCATCCCTCAGAGTAACATGTGAGCATGCCTCTTGAACGTTCAACAATCCATCTACTTTCTCCTATAATGTTTGAATAGCAACAACATGTTCATCTAAGGTTGATGTAATTTGATCAATAAATCTCGACACCGTAGAAAAATTTGAGTAACAACCTTCCCTTGTGAAATCGTTTCTCCTCCAAATTTGAAAAACTTGAGCACTTAAAATTCCCATCCTCTCATTCATCATCGCAACTTGCCTAGATAATATAGTAATCTCATCCTCTTGCATACAAGATAGTCCTTTAGGTGTTGATTGCTCTGAATACTATTAGTAGTTGTTTTTTGTCATTAATTCAAGCAATACAAATGCTTCCTTAAGTATCTTCCTCATAATCGAACCACCGGCAATGACATATAAAATAGGTTCGGTATTAGAATCCAAACATTGTAGAAAATATGAATTTAACACCACTTAGGTAGCTCGTGTTGTGGAAATCTTCTTAGTAAAGTTGCAAAATGATCCTAAGCATTGAATAATGTCTTTTCTTCATGTTGAGAAAACAAAAAGATCACACTCCTTAAGTTGGGAGTCCTTGCAAACGGCCGAAAATACTTGGCTACGAAAAACTTTAATAAGTCATCCCATGTAGTAATTGTACTAGAGGGTTAGGATCTCAACTAAACCTTAGTTTCATCCTTTAATGAGAATGAGAAAATACGTAGTGTAATTGCATCATCGGAAACTCCTTGATACTTGAATATATCACAATTCTCCAAAAAATTCATCAATATTCTCATAAAGGATCTTTGCTTGGTAACCCACCAAATTGAATAGACTTTTGAATCAATTGTAAAAGAAAATTTTGAATCTTTAATCCACTCTTAACGACAATAATAGGAATGCCATAATCTTTCAATACTCTTGAATCTCTAACTCCTTCCAAATTTGTAGACACAATGTTTAATCGCTTTATTGAATCTTCCTCTTGCCTAGCATTGTTCAAACTAGATGAACATACATAGTTCTGATCAAAAGGCTCAACTCAATGTGCCATAAACTAAAAGAATAATCTAAAATAAAATAGAAATAAAGATAACATAATAAAAAAAATCTAAAAGTCTAAGAACACGAAAACAAAATGGTGATAAGATCTTCATCAGCTATCTAAATGACTAATGCATCTTCTTCTCCTTGTTAATACATTTCAATGTTTTCTCGATCTCAAAATCTAAGGATGTAAGATCTAAATTTGAGGAAGTTTTATGCACCAATAAAGTACCTGAAAAGAAAATAAAAATCAAAGTAAGTAAAACTAAACTGGTATTAATATGAACAAAATTAATCCTTGATAACGAAGCCAAAAACTTGATCGGTGCAAATACACACAAATAAATTACAAGTGTATGAATCAACTAGCAAATTGTTTTGAAGAAACGAGTGTCCAACCCACAGGGATTGATGTCTAATATACTAAAATTGACTTAATTTAAAACCTATTTTAAAGATTGAAATTAAGAGTTGATTTTGAAAACTTAATATCTCATAAAACAACATAAAGAGAAATAAAACAAATAGAGAATTTAGTAGATTAAGATGTTGGGGCTTTGACTTCACCAACTTGTCCACCATAACTCTTTATCATATTAACCAAGTTAATTCCTTCCATGTTGACAACTAGAGATCCCTTTTATATTAAAGCCTTTATTTATAAGAAATTTTGTTTTCAGTTTGTTTAACCCTCTATTTCTAAGAGATTATGAAATAAGATGCTTTACAATCTATGGTTACTGCAATTGCACAAATAATGTGTTGCTATTTCTATGCAAAACCTTGACTAACCACTCTTGAATAAAACACACTTCAATTTATATTGTTAATTATATTAAGATCCAATAACCTTCCTTTTAGTTTCATCATTTATGGAAGAAATCAAATATTAATTAGCTAGGAAAATAAAAGCATTAAGAAATACATTTAACAATCAATCATGAAAGAAAATTTTGAATTAACGTTAATAAATAAATAGGGTTTCAATGATTAGCTACATCTCAGCACTATCAATAAAGCATTTAGCTCATAATTTAACTATGAACATCTAAAAAATACTTAAAAACTAAAAGAATAAGATAAGAAGTTATCAATATGGATCTCTGAAATTCTACAGCTCCTATTGATCTCCAAGCTTTCTCCAACTCTAAAATCTATTTCTTAAGCACTAGAATGACCCATTTAAAATCATACGACATACAAGCACTATTTGGGAACAGAAAATATCATTAAATTTGTATAAACGTACTTAAAACAAAGTTTTAAGTGACTAGGAGTCCTTAACCTGATCTACAAACACAGAGAGCTTCGAGAAAAATCTGAATAAGCTCGAAGAGGGGGTTACAGTGCCAAAATGCCAGAGGTCCTTGCTGCAGTGCTTTAGAAAAATAGTGTTTCCACCCGGCACTCAGTAAACGGCCTAGATTTATCTATAGGGGGAGTAGGCATGTTGGACCTTGGTCATGAGGATTCATTGTTGGGGTGGTGCAAGATCTGTCTACAGAGGGCTGAGCTTGGCTCGAATGTGGCTAGCTTTTTTCGATTACGACAGCCAAGCGACGGGTTTGTAGGAGACAGTCTTTGGATAGGGTGTTGTGTTACACTGAGCATGTTGACCCACGGAAGACCAAAGGGGCAGGCAGCATGCAAGGAACTTGGAGTGTTGTTGTGTGATTACCCTAGAAAAATAAATTATTTACAACAGCATGATAGACATACACATGTGCGCGATAGATAGAATTTAGTGGTTGTCATACACATAACAATCTCAGTATTTTTGAAATATCTTGAGCTGTAGATCTCATATCAACTTGATTTAAGTTGTGTTTTAAAGATAATTCAATTATCTACAATGTTTGTTCTTTAATATTTTTTTTTTTTAATTCTAACTAAGATTATATCTACAATTCCTTTAATTAGTGATTTCAACATCAATCGCCATTAATTTTAGGCAGCCTTTTGATTTAAATTTAGAAATATGGAAAACATAAAGGTTGTAGATAATTAAATTATCATTAAATTAAATCTTGAATCATGTTAATCGGAGTTATAGAACTTACGATATGTCAAAAATAGTGAAATTGTATTGCATATGGAAACCACAAGATTTATTAAAGTTGTGCACGACTATGTCTATTGCACTATTTAATTAATTTATTCATGTGCACGAGTAATAAATCGCATTGTTATCACACAATGTAGTTTTACTAATTTTCAAGTATCTTGAATTGTAGATATCATATTAATATGATTCAAGTTGTGTTTAAAATAATTCAATTATTTGCAAAATTTTGTTTTAATCATTTCCAAATTATAAATGAAATTATCTTTAAAAGTCATGTTATTAATCATATTCATATTGATTGCCAATTAAACAGCTTTTAAACTCGAATTTGGAATATTTAAAACACAAAAGTTGTAGACAATTGTATTATCATTTAAACACATTTTGAATCATGTTAATTTGAGATATACACCTCAAGATATTCAAAAATAGTAAGATCGTGTTATATATACTTAATCGCGATTTTTACTAACTTTTATGTTATAATTTTAATTTTTATTAACAAATTGAGGGTATTTTTGAAATTTATTTTTATGTTATAATTTAATTTTTGTTTAAATATTGAATATATTTCTGAAATCTCAAAAAGAAAAAAAAGAAAAAAAATTGGTTGTTCATGGGTACAAAATGTTATTTCTCAAAGGGTTTTTTTTTTTTTTTCATACAATACCTTGTAATTTACGTTTATCACAATAAGGACTCTAATATTTTATAATCCCAAAATTACGTCATTTAGTACTATGAGACAAAGTAAATGACTATAATACCACTATTCAAATTTATTTATATATTTTAAAATAAAACAATATACTAAATTAATTAACAAATAAAATCATTAAAATAATTTTTTTTTGAAAGCTTAATAATTCTCTTATATTTTATTTTTTAAAAGATATTTTAATTATTTTCTATATTTAATAAGGGGTATTTTTAGCATTTTATAAAAATTTGGTGAACCACTGAATGATACAAAACCCAACTATATATAAGGTTCTTTTTTAGATCATTAGAAAACGAGGGTACTTTTAGGCATAAATGCAAACTACAAGGTAACGTACAAGAAAAAAACCTTATACTTCAAACCATTAGAAAAAGATGTAATTTGTAGAGGGTACCAAAATGTAATTTTTTTTGAAAACTAAAATGTTGCTTTGCGAGAGGAAGAGGGAGAATTAGAAAAAGAGAGAATATTGGGTATACATAGTGAGTGAATAGTGCTTTTATTTATTTATTTATAAACAAAGCATTAAATTTAAAGGGTTTTTCACACTGTACCTTATAGTTTTAACTTTTCCCATTTAGTAACCTCATTTTCTGAAAATAACATAAGTACCTTTCTTTTACATTTTGTATTGTTTAGTACACTAGGTCAACGTAGGTTTGACCAATTCTTCTTAAATTCCCAAAACTATTTTTATAAAATTAAAATTATTTCAAAAAATAAAAAATTAATAAATTAAATAAACAATTAAAATAAAATAAAATCACTTAATCTTTATCTTCAACCTTAAAACACCTTAAACTTCAAACCCACATCATTCCTCTCCCTTAGACCCAAACCCATCTTCCTTTGTTGCCAGGTTGTCATTGGCCACCTCTACCTCCCTCTATCTCCCCCTCAGCCCTCGCCAGTCGTCCATCCCTCAAAATCCAATAGTCGCCCACCAAAATCTCTATCTTCAAGAATGGGCCGGTAAAATCACAACATAGGAGCTCTATGCCAATAAATTGGTGATGACTAATGCTCACCCACACCTATAATCACATGTTGCTGCAACTGAGACCATAAGGGTTTCTCTATGTTAGTGATTTGAATTATGGAGATAGGGGGATCTTTCCCTTCGATTTTGGTGGATTTTTGTTGTGATTTGGTAGTGTAGCTTATAGTGAATTTTTTTGATAGATTAGAAATCCATGAATAATTTGTAAGGATGTGGATTGGAATGCAAATTTTTTAGTTTATGGGTTCATTTGATATAAATGTGGATCTTTTAGTGTTTTCTAGATTTGTTTCCCATTTGTTTTCTAGAATTTTGGTTGTGTTTTTGGGTTGTAGTTTGTTTTTGGGTTTGTCTCCTATTTGTTTATGGGTTTTTTATTATTAAAAAATTGCTTTATTGTTCTTGCATTTTTGGGTCGTAGTTTGTTGTTGGGTTTGTCCGAGCAAGAGATTTTTATTTTTGTAAAGAAATTGATGTGATTCTGAGAAATTTTACACTTGAATTTGATGATTTATTTTGTCTAGTTATAGTTGGTTTTACAGTGGTAAGAAGTTGGGAGATGGCCGGAAGTTATGGCCAAAATTAGGGAGATGGTCCGAAGTTGGGAGACAGCCAAAAGTGAGGACATGGTCGAAAATTGAGGATAGCCGAAAGCTATGGTGGGATGCAAAAAAAAATTTATTAACTGTTTTAATAGTTATATATTTTAGGAATAATAAAGGGTATTTTTGACATTTCAAGTGACCTATGGTACTTGTTGGGATCAAAATTCCCACAATGGATTGATCCTTAAAGAAGGACAAAGAGGCCTATAAGGCCCAATTACCGATTGTATTATTCAACATAGAAATCAGTTGACACAGCTAAAATGCTATCCATACCAACCAAAGGGTTTACCATCAGCTGAGATTACATAACAGATTGGCTCCCTATTATCAGCCTATCTAGCCATTTTGCTCAGACTAATAAAAGCTTAAGTACGAATAGTGCATCAAAGAACCAATGAGATTCCAAGAATCTCTTAGCAACTTTAACTAAGTTATAAGTTAAGTTGAAGCAGACATGTTCAACGTATCTGCCCAACTAAGTCACCATAACCTCTGGGTTGTTGCCAATGGAAGCGGGGCATGATTGGGACTTCAACGGGAAGTCCAAAAACCCTATAAACAGACTTATCAGGTCCAAAAAGCTCACTCACGCATATTCACTAGCATACTTACTGAAAGCTCTCAAACATTCAATTCTTGCTCTCATACACTAAAAGCCACCATAAGTCCACTACCTTTTGCTTAAACTCTGCCATCCCTCTACCATCACATCTCCTCACTACCATCGTTCCATCTATTATTTTCCAGTCCTTACCAAACATAATCCCTTCAAAATGGTTATCTCAATATATAGGATGAAAACCCAATGTTGCTGGCTATTGGTCCAAAGATGTACATTGTCAGCTACGCGTTTGGTATAACAATGCCACATATTGGATAATTTGGCCTACTCTTTACTATTTTCGCACAAAGTTTTTCACTAGCAGCGAATACTAATTTATTTATTCTACTTTCTTTTACTTGTCGATTTATTTTATCCAAACGTTTATTGACTTGAGTGTTAGAGTAACTTTGGCTGGAACCACCCCAGTGTCAACGCTATCCCACTCATCCCTTCTTTTTTATTTTCAAGTTGCCGGTGCCCTAAAATATTTATTATTGACCTGTACAGTTTGGCGCCCACTGTGGGGCCCTGGTGATCAATCAAAG
>WUAT03155037.1:0-12167 GCA_010015005.3 Ulmus americana | reverse complement strand
CCTGACTCAACCACCCTAGTCCATCCTCAAGAGTGCATTCATGAATAAACTTCGCGATGAGATTCGCATGGAAATCAAGTTGCTCCAGCTGATGGATCTAGAAGCAATCATGGTGATGGCACAACATATTCAAGAGCGAAATCTAACACTCGAAAGGTTGAGGAAGGGCTGCAGTGTGGGCCGGATTTGGAAGTTTGATGGGTTTGGTTGGTTTCTTTTTTAGCTGGGGTTTTAGAGGGCCCAAACCCAATCGGGGCCCAAAGTTCTATAGGAAGAGCTGCAATTGCGATGGGAAAATCGCAGACCCAAGGTTCGAGAACGATGCCAGTGACGGGAGCCTCGCCGTCGACTGGTTCCAGAGACGGGGTGTGATGTCTTTCTAGTGACTCATTGGCTCCGAGTTACAGAAGCGGCGAATGTAAGGATTATTTTTAAGATGTGATGAAAAGTTTAGCCCAGGCCATAAATGCAAGAACTGCCAGTTATAGATCTTGTTGGTGTTGGAAGATGACCATGAGGAAGAGGAAAAGCTGCCGACAGAGGAGTTAGGTTCACTTTCTTCTCCCATTGATTTATCTTTGAATTCCTTGATGGGATTCACCTCTGCTCATACTTTGAAGCTTCTAGGGATGTTGAATGAAAAATCAGTAGTACTCTTGATTGATAATAGTACTTCTCATAGCTTCATATCTTCACAATTGGTCACCGAACTAAGCATTCCTTTTGTTTCTACCAAGGGATATGGAGTCCAGGTTGGTAATGGGACTCGTTTCAAATTGAATGGGATTTGTAGAAGAGTCAAGCTGTGGATTCAAGGGAATTGTGCAGAAGAGGATTTATTGCCCTTTGAATTAGGATGTGCTAATGTGGTTTTGGGAGTAACGTGGTTACAAAAGTTGGGGGAGGTAAGGGCTAATTGGAAAGTGTTCACCATGCAATTCCAGTTGGGGAATACTTCAATTCATTGGCAAGTATACCTGACGCTTTGTTGTACCCTAGTTTCGTTAAAATCTCTCACTTGAACTATGGGGACTGAGGGGGTGGGTTGCTCTTGGAGTTATGCTCAACTCTTGTCAGTGATGAAGTGGTTGATCATTCTCTAGTTTCGGAGACATTGCAAGGTATAATACAAGGATTTTCTTTAGTTTTTGATATGCCAATGGATCTTACTCCACAACGTTCTAAATACCATTAGATTGTTCTTAAGGCAGGTGTCAAGCCACCTAATATCCGCTCTTATCGTTACCCACAATTTCAAAAGGAGAAAATAGAGAGTTTGGTGGTTGACATATTAGCATCTTGAGTGATCCGACCTAGTTCTAGCCTTTTTTCTAGTCCAGTTTTGTTGGTTAAGAAGAAGGATTGGAGTTGGCGGTTTTGTGTGGATTATAGGGCCTTGAATTAGTTGATTATTCCAGATAAGTACCCAATTCCAATCATAGACGAGCTATTGGATGAGTTGCATTGTGCTTTAGTATTCTCTAAGCTCGATTTGAAATCCGATTACCACCAAATACGAATGAAGGAAGAAGACATTCGCAAATAAATGTTTCACACTCATTTTGGGCACTACGAATTCCTAGTTATGCCATTTGGCCTCACCAATGATCCAACCACTTTCCAATCCCTTATGATCGAGTTATTTCGGCCTTACTTGAGGAAATTCGTGTTGGTATTCTTTGACGACATATTGGTTTATAGTAAGACTTGGGAAGAGCACAATATCCATCTTAAGCTTGTCCTAGAAGTGTTGGAAAAGGAAAGGCTCTACGCTAACCAAAAGAAGTACTGGAAAATGAAAAGCTCTATCCTAACCAAAAGAAGTGCATTTTTGGACAGCCAAAGATTGATTACCTAGGCCATGTTATTTCTGGGTTAGGAGTTTCGGCGAATCCTTCTAAAGTGCAAGCAATGACTACCTAGCCAACTCCTACTAACATCCGGGATGTGAGAGGCTTTCTTGGCCTTACGAGCTGTTATTGAAGATTTGTTTGAGATTATGGGGGGTTAGCTAAGTCATTAACAGATTTTTTGAAGAAATGGGAGTTTTCTTGGGAAATTCAGCAAGATAATGCTTTTGAGGCCCTCAAGGCAGCAATTACCATTCTCCTAGTCCTTGCTATACCGGACTTTTCAAAGCTTTCATTGTCAAAACTGATGCTTCTGGATCTGGTTTGGGGGTTGTTTTGATGCAGGAAGGCCGTCCAATTGCCTATTTCAGCAAGGTCTTGTCTTCTTCATCTTGGCTAAAGACAGTTTGTGAAAGGGAATTGATGGCGATAGTTTTGGCCATCCAAAAATGGCATCACTACTTGCTGGGCAAATACTTTCTTATCCGTTCATATCAATGGAGCCTCAAATTCCATATGGATCAGTGCCTACTTCCTCCGGAATAGCTATGGTGGGTTACTAAATTGATGAGATATGACTTTGAGATCCAATACAAAGCGGGAGCTGCGAATAAGGTCGCTGACGCATTGTCTAGAAGTGGAATTGAAAAGGTAGCATAGGCTAGGGCTATTTCGGTAGTACAAACCCTTGATTTAGAGGCTCTCCAGGCTAATCAAGAGCATGATGCCATCTTAGGAGTCATTATTCAACGTATAAGGAACTCTGAAGTTGTTGTGGATGGGTACACTATGAAGAACAACTTGATGTTCTTTAAGGGTATATTGGTTCTCCCAAAACCTTCAGAGTGGATCACTCGCTTATTGCATGAGTTCCATGACTCGTGGTAGGCAGTCATTCGGGGTTCTTTCATACCTTTAAGAGGATGTTGGGAAATGTGTTTTGGCATGGTATGAAGAAGGACATTAGAGACTATGTTGCGGAGTGTGAGGTGTGCCAGAAATCTAAGTACGACACCCTCCCATCGATAGGTCTGCTACAACCCCTGCCTACTCTAGCTCTTATTTGGGAAGATATCTCCATGGATTTTGTAAGAGGACTTCCTAAGTCCAAAGGGATTGATACCATACTAGTGTTGGTTGACCGTCTCTCCAAATATGCTCATTTATGCCCCTTAGTTCATCATTTTACAGCAGAGCAAGTAATAGAGTTATTTGTGAGAGAAATTGTTAGTTTGCATGGCATCTCTCAATCTATAGTCAACGACCGGGATCCAATCTCCATGAGTGGATTCTAGAAGGAACTGTTCAGACTTCAAGGCTCTAAGTTGCATCATAGTTCAACCTATCATTCACAATCTGACGGCCAAACTGAGGTGGTTAATCGCTGCTTAGAGTCCTATTTGCGTTGTTTTGCTGGTGATAAGACTAAAACTTGGAGTGGATGGTTGCCTTGGGTGGAGTATTGGTTTAACACAACCTACAGCGCATTTACTCAATTGACTCCATTCAAGATTGTTTATGGCATGGATCCTCCGACATTAACTCATTTTCATGAAGATATTTCTGCTATTGAGGATGTGAATGTGCAGTTGTGACTCTGCAACCAATGTCTAGACCTGCTCAAAGAGAATTTGGTAAAAGTACAGAATCAGATGAAGCAATATGCTGATTTGCACTGCCAAGAATTGTAATTTCAGCAAGGAGATTTGGTTCGGCTGAAGCTTAGACCTTATTGACTTCGCTCTTTAGCACAAAAGGTGAATGAAAAGCTTTCACCTCGCTTTTATGGCCCTTTTGAGGTTTTGGATAGGTCACCTATCACATTAAGTTACCAGACACAACGAAGATTCACAATGTCATCCATGTATCCTTGCTGAAACCCTTTCGAGGCAAAGAGTACAATGGCCAACCCCTCCCTCATCAGCTCTCGGAAGATATGGAATTGTTGGTAACTTTTGAAGGCATCTTGCAAGTTCGTAATGTCACTCACGGAACTAAGGTTGAAGTGGAGTTATTGGTTAAATGGAAAGATTTGCCTTCTTGGGAGGCCTTGCAAGTTTGTAATGTCACTCCGGAGGACAATTTTATAAATTTCAAGAGAAATAAAAAATTAGAAAAATATTAGTTTTAGAACTAAAATACTCTATGGTTGGTTGAGGAAGAAGCGTAAAAAGAGTAAAAGAAAAAGGAGCAAAAATATATTTGTATAAGAAAAAACTAGATAAGAACGTAAGAAAATTAACAATTAGATATTAATTAAAATGAACAGTAAAAACTTGATAGTGGGTCTAATTTTCTCAATATTATGGCCACAAGTTATTTTAAAATCGGATATTTAATTGATTTTGTCAATCATTTTTTCTTTTATCATCATCTGCATTTAATGCTATCACATTAATATTTAACCGTCGAAATTGATAGAATGACTATTCTTAAAACAACTTGTGGCCAAAATACGACATTTTAAAAAATAAATGATCAAATTGACAGAATTACCACATACGAGTGGTCATGGGGTAAAACAAAATAAGGGGCTAATTGTACCCATAGTCACTCTCGTTTGTTCAAACAGTACTATAATGGCCATCCACTTTATAAAGTTGATATAAAATAGCAATTTAAGGTCATGATGTGTTCAACCATAATTACTAATTGTTTTTCCGTCCAATTTTTGTTTTTTCTTCATCTAGATTATTTCACTACCCTCTCATTTTCTCTTTCTCTCTCAACTCAACTTATTTTTTGACACTTCCTCATACAAATTATGATATCATAATTTTTTTATGAATACAAATTTGGAGATTTTAACAAGGTTGTAGGGCCAAAAATTTCCCAAAATGTGCAAATAATGTTTAAGCAAAGTTCATGTAAGCATTCTATAACCATTTTTAGAAATTGCCATTTTGGATGAATGGAAAAACGCAAACAGACTTTGAAGAAAAAACACAAAAATGACCATAAGTGAACACATTATAATATGAAATTGTCATTTTATATCATTTTGAGAAACATATCACTATTTTGGGACCATTGATGGCCATGGTATTATTCAAAAAAAAAAAAAAAGAAGCTTTAAAAACGCCCTTGGTTTTTCTTAAAAACATAACAATGACCATAAATAAACGCATTGTGATTCGAAATTGACGTTTTGTACATTTGGGACTTTATTCACATGTATTTAAAAATAATAAATAAATAAACTTTATTTATTTGGGCTTAACAACGGGATAACGGGCCTAAAAGCAGCTTGAAAAACGCTGTTGGTTTAGAAATAACTTCCAGTGAAGCCCTTGGATGGGCTTCCGCAAGACCCGTATGCGAGTTGGATCAGGACGTTTCTTGGTGAAAACTACCGGTTGAGCACCACCAGTTTTGATTTTGATCTTTTTCAACAGAAAATAACGCCACCTGGAAAACCGAGTAGCGAGAGAGAGAGAGAGAGAGGCTCATGGAAACTGCAATCTGTGGGAAACTGCCTCTCTCACCTAACCATGTCTTTAATCCTAAACCAGGTAACCGTCTATTTCAATTCTCTCATATTTATTCTTCTTTGATTTAATTGTTGTTTATTGCCTCTACATTTCAAAGCGTTCCTTTGATTCTAGTTTGAGCTTGTATTAAGTTTCTTTCATCCATTTTGATAAATTGAAACAAAATTATCTAGATTTTAACAATTTTGCATGTATATCTGCCCAGAAATTGGTTTCTGTTTCTGGGTACGAGTTGTCTTCTGCAAATAGTTTTCTTGGTAAACAAACGGCCCCACGTCCTAACTCGAGAGAAGAGAAACACTAATGGGGTTGAGAAAATATTTAGCCCAACACTAATAATCAACTTATAATGTTACTAAATGGAGTTTAATTGATGCCACGAAGAAATTTATAGATAAACTAGTACAAAAATTTTGTGCTTTCTGGCGGATCAGAGCTCTTGATGCTTGGAATTTCTTGTTGTATCTATATAATAAGAGTTGACCATAGCATAGTAATTTTCGGAAATACCGAAAAGAAATTCTGTAGTTTGTGATAGGATTTGTTTCAATTTTTCTTAATTACCCAGAAGATCAGGTCATTGCTTGTAATAAGAAATATTTGTGTTGTTATGTACTCCATTTGTTGATTTGTTATGTTACTGGTAAGCTCTGTGTGGTTTCAACTTCAATGCCATAATTGGACTAGTACAACTAGTGGTTATAGCTAGGATACTCTTGCTGCTTATAGTGCATCACTCTAAGTTGTGTTATGATTGAAAGATTATTCCAAATTGTGTCACACTTACTTTATTTTGTGTTTTCTCTTACTCTATGCCATCGTATTTTTTCCTCCATCACTGTGCTTAAGTGTACAGCGGTTGCGAGATAGTATTACTTATCTTGAGGTCGGTTGAAGAAGTACTTAATTTCTTGTATTGTGAGTTAATGTTTTCTTGCATGCACTTCTTGTATGGTTTATCTTATTATTATTGGAAGGGTTTATTTTCATCATTTCATTTTTCCTTCATGTTTCCTATTTAGCTATAACTTTTTCTAGTATTAGTTGTTAATCAAAGCGTGATTTTTCCTGAAAAGACCATTAATAATGGGCATTCTAGTGATTCCTGCTGGTGATAATAAATTCTACGGAACAGGGGACAAACATTCTCTTTCTAAAGGAACATGCCCGAATCTTGGCATTCCTCCCATGGCTGTAGCAGCACCAGGACCAGGTAAAGGCGCAGGCTTGTTGGAGAGGCCAGTTATAGAAAGAACTACTCCTGGCCGTGATTCTGAGTTTGATGTGAGGTGTGGAGTAAATTCTCTCATTGAAATATTACCTTGGTTAAGCATTCTCAGTTTAAATCTAGAACTGTGTCAATCATCGTAATTGTTTAAGGAAATTAAATGTCATCCAGCCTCCAATATCCATAACACGGTTATACTCTTCCTTCTTAGTACTTTGGTCTTTAACTAATGTTAGAGAGTTGCAACTCTTCCACTGCTATGCCAAAGAAATGAAACTCTCTCCCCAAATCTGTTCAGGAAGTCAAGGAAAACAGCTCCGCCATATCGTGTGATACTGCACAACGACAACTTCAACAAACGGGAATACGTAGTCCAAGTGCTGATGAAGGTAATCCCCGGGATGACTCTTGACAATGCTGTTAATATCATGCAAGAAGCTCACTACAATGGCTTGTCAGTGGTGATCATATGTACCCAAGCTGATGCCGAAGATCACTGCATGCAACTGCGGGGAAATGGGCTTCTGAGTTCTATTGAACCTGATAGTGGTGGGTGCTAACAGGTTCCAGAAGATTGATCCCTCTCGCTTTTAGGTAAAAATCAGGAGATGAATGTATATAAACTCAATGCACATATCCGTATTGAACGTTTTCGTCGTCCTAAGGTCAAATTAGACAGAGGATGGTTGATAGTTCAATAAAAGTGGCTTTGTTCTCTATGATCTGGATCAACTTGAGATCTTGTTAACAAACTGGATCTGGATTGCTTAGCGTATATATTAATTTCCTCTTATTTGCCCATTTTATTTAGCTATCATTAGGTTATGTAATCACATTTGATGGCAATTATGCTAGGTATCTTAATAAATTTCCCTTTAAGGCAGCAGCTTCGAAGTTCGGTGCTCAATAAATTAATTATTAATATTTAGCTTCAAATCACATTTACCATTTCTTATCGTTCAGTTTTGACAGAATTAGAAATGGATGATAAATTGTAAGTCAACCTACTCTTTGCGTTGGAGTAGTTTTCCCCTGTTCTTTAATTAAACTTCAAATATAATCTTTAAAGTCAATACATTACGGTACCAAAAGAGACCCTTGGTTTTAAAATCTTGTATGGTGGTTTTATTGATTCGTTTTCTCAACTAGTCTTGAAACTTGGTTTATTTGTTACAAAAGAAAAATTCAGACATTTCAAAACTACAAAATTCTCATTTAGAAAAAAACTAGTTCAGAGTTATATTAACTAAAGGAATAATATCTTCGGTTTAAAACCACCATAAACCCTTTAAGTTAAAAGAGACCAGAACCTAGACCTTATCCAGCATTCCCTCTGATCAGTGTTATCACATAAAACAAACACCCGATACTCAGCAGAAACAATATCGAACCAGTTTCCAATTGGACCATCCAAATACCGAAGAAACATTATGGAACAATTATGTGAGGTTGGTCAAGTCTTATTCCAACCCAGAGAATGGAAAAGTGGTTTTTTCCATGAGCTAATATGAGAACTACGAGTTTATTGGTACAACATGCTGCTCTAAGAATCATCTCCTCTAAGATGTTTTCGTATTAACTATTTCAAGGACAAATACTAACCACAGCAAGACCATCGTCATCATGATGCAACAGGCGAAAGGAAAGATTGGATTCCAAAAACAATGAAAAGAACTCCACCTGATAGAGCAACCTGCAAGCAGTAGTTGTTCAATGTTAAAAATTGCTTAGCAGAATTAATATATTAACTGTATGCACCCAAGGAAAGAAAAGAAAAGCCACTTTGGTACTAACAATTTTCTCGGATATCTGAGATGCCAAGGTCTTTCCGCCAATGACAGCAGCCGTTGTACACAATGCTTGTCCACTGAAAAAAAAAGGGAAAATCATTAACATTATGAAAGATTTAGATTTGAGACTCCAGCTCTTAGTCTCTCAAACTGATACAGGATTATCCTACTGACTCATTTGTTAATGCACATGGCGGTGTTCAATTTCAAACTCAAGATCTCCACTTTTGGAGTCGGGTGCAAGTTATGCCAGCAAAGATGGTCCCTTCCTACTTTACATGCTTATGTAAAATTTTATTTTGAATTTCTCGTTTGAACTACTCATCCATGGAACAGGAACCTCAATGAAGTTGATAATCAATACAAGAAATGTTCAAACGATTTATAGCTAGTAAATTATAGACTATATACATTACATGCATTTATAGAGGCTACATTACTAAAGTACGTGTGTCAATATTATTATCTGCTCAGAACAGAGATCTTGTCATAAAGATGCAGTTTTCAAAAACAAGTGATGAGAGACTGACAGGTACATATGTGGAAAGCACAGAGATGATAAAACAGAAAGTTATATTGGACAATTTTACTGCATCAATATATATATATATATATATATATATATATTAACTTATTCTATATATCAAAGAAATACTCTAAATACAGGGTCACATAGAAAATTGAAGCTTACATAACTACACCAAGAACTCCACCAATTGGGTTCTCATCAGCAGCCAAACCAATTGTCGCTAGCTGAAAAGACAGTTAAGATCAGTGCTAAATAGGGATGAAAAGATGATAAAATAATTATTATGCACTAACGGGGAATCATGCTTACCTGGCTTTTGTCACCCCACTCGCCAAAAAAGGTAATTGAAAAAGCCTGTTGAAAGAGTAATGGAATCGTTAGGCAGAGTTGCAATCAGTTTAGAATCTTGCAATTCAAAGAAACTACAACCTTCAGAAAAATGGGTGAAAAGAACTGCAAGAGCAATGGTCGGCTTTGCTTTTTTGATTCATCGTCATCCTGGGAAGGAAGGCATAAATTTGTCATAATCTTGAAATATCTAGCATGATGCATTAATGAAGAAAACTGAACTTCATAATTTGAAATAATGGAGAAAAGAGTGCCGATGAATGATAATGTTTGGTCACTGGTTACAAAAGATTGAGGAGTTCTATGTACCTTACTAGCAGATTTCCCGTTCGCTTTGTTGGTCTTCATATCAGCATCCTATTGACACAACTAAATAAGGTCAGAAGCCAGTCAAAAAAAAAAATGGTCAAGAAGGATTAATTTAAATATCATGTTGATGCATGCATGAAATTTAAAAAGATAAAAGCATAAATCTAACCAATTTTGCTTCAACTTCTGCCAATTCTTCAGCCTCCCTGTTAGGTGAACTGTGATTAATCTCCAGTTGAACAAAAAATAAATATTTTGGACAAGATTTAATACTTGGGTGAAAGGAAGCAAACTAGAATTAATACATATAAATTAGCAGGTCATTACCCTTCATTTGTAAAGGCATCCCATAGAGACCATAAGCCGAATCCAAAAAACAGCAATGTCGTTATATGATGAGTCCATTTCCGTGACATCTTGCATAAGATAAGACCGCAAGCACATTAGTCAAGTTAAACTTTAAGACTAGATAATATATCAACTATAATCATAAGGCCTTACCAGATTTGGAGCAGCCCAGCCAACTAGAACAGAAAGAATAGTCATGACCTAAAACTCAAAAATATTTCCAGTGAGTATGATGGCTCGTAAGAATGAGAGAAAGAACGAGAGATGTAGAGTGTACTTCAACAAACTCACAATCAAAGCTGCAAGGCAACCGGACAATACAAGTCTCCTCGGGTGGCGCATAGCTAGGATCTGTAGTTAAGCATCATAAGTCAAATATTACATAGCAATTTATTATGTAGAGCAAAATCAAAGTTGGGCTTGTCCTTCTTAATTTCTCACTTTGGAGAATCTATAAAACCTTAAAGGGAACTCTAAAACATGAGCCAAAAAGCATATGGTGCAACAATAAAAAAGAGGCACAGGCACTTGAGCAATAAAATTTGAATAGCAATTTCGTTTAGTAACAAAAACAATATATTCTCCATAGAACTTCTAAACTCTATCAAAAGGAAAGCACATATTTATGCCTCAAGGTCAACAAATAAGAATGAAACTGAGCATTTCTGGGATAACAAAAGATAATAATCGAATCTCTTCCAGCTTGAATCAGTCAATCAATATCAACCTACTCGAAACCATAAAAGAATGTGAAAGTGAGAGTGCGAGACTACAATTTATCAAAAAGCTAATTTCAATATTTTATGTTTAACTTGTTATACAATTCTAACACTAACCAACATCATTATAAAACTACAGCGGCTCACCCACTCAAAACTAATTAAGTCTTCAAATTCCACAAACAAAACAAAAACGACAACAAAATCAACCAAACCAAAAACGAAACTACACAAATTCACGGCCAATTTTCAATAATATACTAACCGCAGCGGCGAAGAAGGTCTTGTCACCGATCTCGGAGAGCACAGTCATGGCAAGAGACTTGGTGAAACCCTATACAAAAATAGCAATATATATACACATATATACATAATTCGAATCACAAAAATGAGAATACAGAAATCGAAATCGAAGCAATACGAACAAAGAACAATCAAACAGATCGATTACCTGCACAAGCGAGCTCATTTTCGCAGCTTAAACGAAAAATGAGAGGAGAGAGAACAATGCCCTAGATGCCCAGAGAGACGAGGAGAGTGGTCAGAGTTTGGGATCAATCTCTGACTCTCTCTACTCTCTCTGTTCTGACTAAATTTGGCGAGTCTCGGGTTCTCCGACTCGGCCGAGTCTTGACGATTCCAAGAAGCGAGTAGACGACAAAGGAGGAAGGAGAGGCACGTGCGGATCGGATTCGAGTAGCGTGGGTAAAAAGGTAATTTATAAAATATCACTATGATTCGCGAACGAGATGCTATAGGCGCGTTTAACTCACTTTCGATGTGATTGGTTCTTCTTGGAATTTCACAAATTGGTGCTTGATTAATATAATATAATAAATTAATTATTGTTATTTCATAACAAATTTTGAGCATTTTTTTTTTCTACAACAAAACAAAGGCGAAGATATTGGAATAAATGCAATTATATGCATTTATTTATTCATATTCGAATAAGACAGCGTTATGATTAGGTGATAATCAAATTAAAATACAATAGATATTTTAATTTTATAACAATTAAAAAAACTAAAAATATAATGTTGACTTCAGATAGCGATGAAGTGAAGTGTGGAATTTTTCTTCCTGTCTAATTCACATAAATCAAAGTTTCTTTTCTTCTTAAGAAAAAAAATTAAACAATTAATTTCTTATATTTTTCCAATGTTATTTCTTTTTGTCCTATGCTAAGGTTATGAGGTAAGGAAACATTAAATAAATTAATCTCATTTTCAATTTAGGAGTTCGGATAAATTTTTAATTTTTTTAGACTTTTTTTTTGGCCCAAATTTTCTAAAGTTTGCACGAATTTATATAATATTATTTAAAGTTAAAAATTAGCACAAATATTTTTGAAATTGTTATTTATTGGTATTTTATGTAAATTGGCTCAAACTTTAGGGTGTATTTTTTTTATACAAATATTAATGAACAACTTTAATAGATATTTAAGCTAATTTTTAATTTTAAATAACAACATATAAATTCGTGTAAACTTTAAAAAGAATTTAAGTCAATAAGATTTTTTTTTTATATAATAAAAAACACAATATAAACT